>NW_019379675.1:1326842-1342696 GCF_000648655.2 Copidosoma floridanum
ACCACTTATATCAATTGATAAAATATAAAACGCATAATAGTAACAGAAACAGTGTAAAGTATATATGATATAAGTTTCAAACAATTTGTATGTCATTGAAGTGATTAAAAGTTTTCGTTGTTTAGAATTTAATCATTAAAAAAATAATGTCTACCTTTTTTCTCCAAACATAACGGAGAGTTCTAAGAAAAACTTTCAACGTACCACAATAGTACCTTCTAGGTGGTGTGGAAATTTACTGATAATTATGTAACTAATGCTCAACGATGTAGTTTAATAACTCTTCTTTCTCATGAAATTCTGGGCACCAACCTCTTCTTACTAACAGATGAAATTTAAAGACTCTCCTTTCAAGGTAGAACAGTAGGGGGTTAGCGCGTGGAGCGCGCAGGGGGGCGAATGCAATTTTTTTTTGAAGCCTTAGCGAAAAATATGGTTTTTTTTAATTTTATTACAATCGATTGCCATTGTTTTGTACTTTAAGACATATTTTTTCATGCTAGTCTCAATTTCCATTGCCAAGAAGTCAATTCGATCTTACTGTTTGTGGTTAAAAAGTTATAAGAAATCTAAAAGTTTTTAAATATAGTTATTTCAAGAAATAGATTTCCGGGCTAGCAAGCATTGCAAATTAGCGACCCAACTATTCTGTAGTATGGTAAATTAAGAAAATGTACTCTCGGGGAAGCAAGCATCAGAGATTAATAACCAAATCGTTTTTTAGTTAAGTTTGTTAGGAAAATATGTGTAGGTAGGTTAACCAGGTAATTAAGCATCGGTGATTATAAACTCATCTGTTTTCTGAAGAGGCTGCCTACGTGTCGTAAATGCTCAGTGATTTGATGCAACTTGAAAACAGAAAATATTATACATATGATAAAAGTTTAATTTTATTTATTAAATAACAAGTACTGTCTTACAGTTCTAAAAACTTAATTCTTAACCATCTCTCCCTCTTTCTCTGCGTGTGTGCGTGTGCGTGTGTATGTGTGTTACGTGAAGTCTAAAACTACGTTTTTCAAATGATGCCCAGAAATTTTTGTGCTGAGTACGGAATAAATGGTCTGGTTGTTGCCCAGTCAAAACTACCGGTCTTTGTACAAGGGAATAGTGTAGAGACTGTGGTATGAATGAAGTGGTTGTTTAAAGTACGTTGTAGTATCCCACGTTATATACTTCGTATTTATCACTTAGGAACATAGAATTTGGTTCAAAAGTTATAAAAAGCAAAAGCTCAGCGATCTTCAAACATCAAACTGTATACTTGATTCGACAATCGGTTGACGTGAAACTTACTTATTTTCTAACAAGCTACCGTCGCAAAACTTAAACTATACGTGCTATCTCCACACAATCTTATTAAGCGCTAATCTTAGAACATTCATTTGCACAACAAAATCCAAGAATGAGAATAATCAACAATTTGAACACTCTATACTGCGAATGTCCATGAGAAACATCGTACTTAAACTCGACAGCAACTTATACCTAATGTGAAATCCAAAGGATCAGCGGTTTTAACCACCAATTATTGCATAATTATAACACCACGACAGTGTTCGTGTCAATTGACAATAATTAGGTTCAGCTCTGATTGGTCATTCGGATCCCAAACCTGACGTGTCCCCCTTAAATGCAAGAGTATTAAAATTCCTGGCACATACCAATATTCGCGATTTCTCTTTAATGAAATGCTCTCAAGTAACTGTAGAGGTTAGAGAGTTACTTCTGTTGTGTCTGTTGAGGAAATGTAAGACTTAGTTCGGTGACTAAGCTGTTTAAAAAAAGTTCGAGCAAAACTAGGCCTCTGTAAACTCGCCTAAAAAGTGAATTAAAGAGGAATAAAAAAGAAAGGAGCACCGACTTGAGCTCTGACGTTAAAAGCAGCAGCCTCATTTGTTGTCATCACCACGTTTGGTTGAATCATACGGATGTTTACGTTGGGGGAGAGGGGGCCAGACAATAAGTTTATGTATGACAAAACACACTTTTTTCTTCTCAAATATTAGCTTTTAAATTACATTTACTTAATAGTTGAGGTACACAAATTTTGTATTTTATTTAAAGTTATTTCTTCTGAAATCCCTCTATGATTTGTGTTGATTAAGGCATTTTTCGACAACATGGCTAAATATGCTTATATTTATATATGTACTTATTATGACTAACGTTGCTTCGTTGGCTATTACGCTTCGTTTTAAAAAATCATCATTGTAACAAATAAAACTTACAATATTTTGATATTAAGCAGTAATTATTTAACAGATATATTATTTTAAATTTTTTTTCGAAAATATAGAAAAAAAGTAAGTCGACGTAACTTTCGGAAGGGGTGGTTTACACGGAGGAGGAAGGGTCGAAAAATCGAAAAAATAGTCCACGGCATTTGGGTACGACCCCTTAGGATAATCGTTGCAGTCAACCTTGTAGGATCTTGCTACTGCGTGAGCGTAAGTAGCGGCTAACCAATGATTATAGAAGTAAGTGAAATAAGGAAAAAAAATAAACTGTTAAATCATTGTTAATATAAATCTGAAACTTTATAATTCATATTATTTGTAAAATCAATTATTTTCTTACTAAATTAATTAAATCATCCGATAAGATGTAACTTAGTTGTTGATTAAATTTTTTTTTTATTCAAATATTTCAGGATTCAAAATTCTACTTGATAGAAACAAGTTTAACTTTGATGTATACATTAAATACCAAAGAAAAATAAAATAGATAACGTATGACAAAGACCTTTACAAGGACGTGAGATAAAAAGACGAATGAAATACGCTACTACTGCATTATATAGGATATACATTCAAACAGTAGCTCTCTAGTTTAGCGTAATACACACTAACACATTCAAACAGTAGCTCTCTAGTTTAGCGTAATACACACTAACACTACTGCATACATACCATTTGTTGAAACCTAACACAAAAACTCCGAGTCAACGATTTAAAAGGAAATTGTACTGTAAGTAAGAGCAAATAAGGCCTTTGGGCCGACGGTTAGTAAGTTCCTAATCAACAAAAATTAAATTTATTTGTTTGTACAACGAATCTACAAGTTTCACCTTTCACTTACAGGATCAGACGTTACTAGTAATACCACCAAGCTGAGAGTAGTTTTCGACGACTCAGCTAAAATCTCTACTAAAACAAAATCTTTGAGCAAGTAGTTAGATTTCGAGCTTACAACTACGTCGTTACCGCCAACATTGCCCGAATGTACAGACAAATTGTTATGCATTCCGATGATAGAAAATATCAACACGTTCTTTGATACCATCATAATCAAGTCAGAACTTATGAACCCAATACAATGACCTTCGGCGTTTCTTCCACGCCATTTTTAGCCATACGCATGATTCAGCAGCTCGCTCACAATGAACCACCGAATTTCCTACGCGCTAGTAAGATACTTTTGAGAGGTTTATATGGAGATGATCTCATTTTTGGCGCTGACACTCTCGATGAGGTTATCCAAATATGAGATGAAGTGATCAAGCTCTTAAGTCGAGGCGGATTTACCATACGACAATGGGCGTCCAACCACAAAGCGGCTCTTAATAATATTGATAAGAAGTTCTTTGATTTGGACCGCCTTGGTAAAAAAATCCTATTCAAAAGACGTTAGGAATGATTTAGGATTCTTAACAAGATAAACTTTAATACAAAGTTCAAGTAATTTATTTTAGCGGTACTTGTACCAAACGTAAACTTGTCTCCGAAATCTGCAAAATTTTTGACCCACTTGGTTTGGTTGGCCCTGTATCAGTGCATACTAAAATTTTAAGACAGGACTGCTGGAAATGCAAGGTAACTTTGGATGAATCTTTACCTCAGGAAATTCACACTAGATTGACGATCATAGCAGAGCAGTTGCCTCTTTTAGAAACACTCTCAATTTGTCGTAATATATTTATCCGTACTGCAATAACCCAATTCAAGTGAAGATTCACGGATTTTGCGACGCATCCAAGCCAGTGATGCCAGACGGGACGGTATTCCCCTCAAATTAGAGTTCAGTACTCTAGAGACTCGCAGACTATAAGATGGCGCTACTAGAGTACAGCTAGCTAGAGTCTCTACCCCAGTTCCTCTACTCCTATACTCTCCCTCTCCATGTGATGTGCATGGTTACCCCAAGCCCGCTCAAACAGCTTATATATTACGTCTATACCCCTTCATATACAACACGCCGTAGCCGAGTGGATAGAGTCATTTTCTTTTTTGCTGGTTGTACGTTCGAACCGCATTAGCGTATTTTTTTTTTTCTTGTTTTTTTTTTTTTTTACAGTCACTGTTTTAGTACATTTATTAAAATTAACTTATGCTTTTAAAAACTGCATCGACAATTAATTTTTATTTGAGTTTTATACGTTGGCGGCTCTAAAAAAAAAGATCGTAGTTAATTAACAAGCGCTTATAACAGAAGTGACCCAGTTCCATCTTGTCTTTTCATATTTGTAACCAATGAAAACGTCAATCAACACACAAGCACCTTTAACAGAATCATCTAGTACGCTTGAGTCTTCCCCACTCTAATTTATTGTGATGTTAGTTAATTAACAAGCGCTTCTATTATAAATGACTGAGTACATTCTAGTCTTCTCATTTGTAATAAATTAAATCTTAATTAATAATTGAGCCCATTAAAAGAATAATCATGTTCGTTTGACTCTTTTTTTGATGGATTATCTATTAAGAGTTTTGATTCAACTATGTATTGCTGTTATGTTCATTTATTTATATACAATATTTTTATATTGTATGGATAAATTCTCACGTAAATGCCGTCATTTATTAACATCGTTAAATTCCAAAGAGTTTTAGTAATGCTTATTAATAACCAAATGCCTTTTTTTAAAAGACGCTGAACACATAATTATTTTTATTAGTAATGATTTCAATAAATTATTATTAAGAAAAATATAAAATTAGAATAATAATAAAGCTTTTTCGTTTTAATAACGAAATGTGATATTTTCTTTGTTAAAAATAAGTAATTTTACAGATTAATATAGAGAAGCTTTGACTACTTGATAATTTACAACTGATATTTAGTAACAAACAAGCAAAGTTTATCGTATAATGCTGTTTATTAGACTTTATTTATCTTACGAACTTATTGTTAATTTTTATCTTACGAAATTATTATCAATTGCAAATGAAATTTTAAGTAAGTCTTCAAAACTGTTTATTAACCTGCCCCTAAGTTTTTAATGTTTGTTAACTAGAACTGTTCTTTAAAAAGTTATTTGAACAACGTAAGGCAATCCACAAAAGTTCTTTTATTATGTTATATTCCGTACCAATTATTTATTACATTTATAACCAATAATGATAATTTGAAATCTAGAATCCAATATTGGAAAAAAGGAGTTTGGTTATTAATAAATATTACTATTAGTCTTCAAAATATTAAGACGTTAATAAATCACAGTACTTAGGTGACAATATATCCATGCAACATAGAAATATTATACATAAACTAAGACACATGATAATCATGCATTGTTGAATCGAGATTCCTCACTCAGTAATTAGCATTATTTAAAATAAATTAAAAGATCAGAGCGCCTTAAATAAATCCATTAATGGGCGTGATTGTAATTTATCTTTTAATTTATGAAAGATCAAAGGACTAATGCGTACAAGATAATTTGGTTATACGCGGTTCTTTAATTACTCACATAACAATTTTATGTGTAGAATATTTAAGTGTACTAGATAATTGTTTCCGGTGCTTGACTATTATGTGACATTTTCATTTATTACAAATATGAAAAGATAAGATCGTACTGGGTCATTTATGTTACAAGCGCTTTTTTAGTAACTAATATCACAATATATTAAAATGGGGAAGACTTAAGCTTACTGGATAATTCTGTTGAAGGTGCGCGCTTGTGTATTAATTGACATTTAAGTTGATTTAAGATGGAAAGACTAGAACCTACTGGGTCAGTTTGTTATAAGCACTTGTTTGTTTGCTAACATTATGATAAATAAAAATTTTCAAGACCTGGGAGTACTCAAACATTCCTGTAAAGGTGCTTGTTTTTATAAATTGAATTTAATTTAGATTATTTAAAACGAAAATACTAAAGTTACTTGTTTAATTAACGCTATTGATTATTGAAAACGGAAAGACTTGAGTATGCTACGTGTCTCAGTTTAAGATGCTTGTTTATAATTGAACATTGTAAACTAGTTACATCAATACACACGCACTTACTGGATTATTTACTTTAAGAAGTTAGTTTATCAATTGATATCATTACTAAGAAGAAAAGGAAGAATTGCATCACTTGTTATTACTTATTGGAACTTAAAGAGTATTATTGATCTCTATTTAGAGATGTCACTACTGTTAATTAGAATGCAGCTAGTATTGTTACTTTTTTAGAGATACAATAATAAAAACATGCTTTTTTTCAGAGCCGTCAATTCATAAAACTCGAATAAAAATTAATTGTCGATGCAGTTTTTAAAAGCATAAGTTAATTTTAATAAATGTACTAAAACAGTGACTGCAAAAAAAAAAAATACGCAAATGCGATTCGAACTTACGACCAGCAAAAACGAAAATGAATCCATCCGCTCGGCTACGGCGTGTTGTATATGAGGGGGTACAGATGTAATATATAAGCTGTTTGAGCGGACTTGGGGTAACCATGCAGATCACATGGAGAGGGAGAGTATAGGAGAAGGGGAACTGTGGTAGAGACTCTTTCGAGCTGTACTCTTGTAGCGCCAGCCTACAGCCTGCGAGTCTCTAGAGTTCTGAAATCTGGTTTGAGGGGAATGCCATCCCGTCTGGCATCACTGATCCAAGTATGTTTATGGAGCCTGTCTTTATTTTAGGTCAGTAGACACAGAAGTCAGGGTGCTGGTAATGCTCACGTACGCCAAATTGCGGATTGCTCCTCTTAAATATTTAACGATTTCCCGCTTAGAATTATCCACTGCATCTCTGCTTAAGAAATTATACATGTCTATGCGATCCCAATTCGGTTGTCAGGTCAAACGGGTTGTCCTCTGGTTCGACCCCACCATCGCGCTGCATTGAATTAAGGAGACTTCACATTTATTGAAAACTTTTGAGTCTAACAAGGTCACTGATATTTAAACTCTAGGAGACGAGGTCGACTGGAGACACATTCGAACAGGCGATAACCCAGCAGACGCACTATCCACAGGAAAACTTCCTGTAGATTTCTTTAGTATTAAAACTTGGTTTACAGATCTAGATTGGCTATCCTGTGCAGAGAAGAACTGGCTACCTAGCGTTGAAATATCTATACGAGAAGACCCTGGATTAAAAAAACGGTTCTGTCTGCTGACCACAGACGCAGTACATATACTCTCGGTTTTCATCATATGATGGTCTCCTTAAAATCATTAGCCTTAATTTTTAGATGGCCGACAAAGCTTTACAGAAGACTGCCCATTGCACTTTGTGAGAAGCAAGAAGCAGAGCGATGTCTTCTTCACGCTGTACAGCACGGAAGATTTTCGATTAAAATAAAACGGCTACCAACCGATTGCAACTCCGAGCCCAGGCAAGTTACTGTACCTTTCAGAAAAACGACTTAATTCGATAACTTACATCTTTTTATTGATAACAACGGAATTTTGCGTGTGGGCGGTCGATTAAAAAACTCACAACTTGAATATATTTAAAAATACCCGATTTTACTTCCAAGTTAGCATCATGTAACTGATTTAATCATCAGATTGTATCATCTGACGAATTTATATGGAGGGATACAATCCACTCTATATTCGACAAGAGAACGCTTTTGAATTATAAATGGGAAAGATCAGGTTAGAAAGATCGTTCAAAATTGTGTGACATGTATTCGCTGCAAACCCAAACCTTTACAAGCCCAAATGGCAGATTTACCATCATTTCGCGTAACTGAAGCCCCAGCCTTTAGCCATGTAGGCGTGGACTTTTTTAGAACATCTTTTAATTAAGGAAAAATAGTTCAAAAAGCGGACGACTCGTAAAGTCTACGGATGCGTTTTTACATGCATGAAGTCCAAAGCAGTTCACATCGAACTTGCGCACGATTTATCTACGAGGGGTTTTTGGCTGCCTTCCACAGGTTTATTACTCGTAGAGGAATACCAGAGCACGTCTATTCAGATAATGAAACCAATTTTTTAGGAGCAAACAATCAATTGAAAGAAATTTATGACCTATTCCAAACACCAGAGTACAAAGGGGAGATGGAAAATTGCGCTCTTTCCAAATGCATCGTTTGGAATTTTAATCCACCCCTCTCTCCCCACTTTGGTGGTTTTTGGGAGGCCACAGTAGAGAGTTTAAAACACCATTCAAGACGCATCCTGAAGGATCAACTACTTTCTTTTAAACAAATTCAAACTCTCCTCATTGAAATTGAGGCAATTCTAAATTCACGGTCAATATGCACTCTTTCTGCGGATCTCAACGACCCTCAAGCTTTAACACCTGCGTATGTACTCATAGGAAAATCATTCAAAAGTTTACCCGAGAAAAATCTTGTTTCAGTGTCGGACAATTGCTTATCCATCTGGAACTTCATTACCAAAGCTAGACAAGACTTCTGGAATCGGTGGCATACCGATTATCTTAATGAACTCAATATCTGTCAGAAATGGCATAAATCAACCAGAGAGATCAAGCCTGGTTAAATTGTTGTCCTCATTGAGAAGGTGGTACCATCTGGACGGTGTCCACTGGGCCTGGTCCTTGAATTTTGTCCTGGAGACGACGACGTAGCCTGAGTTGCTAAAATCAAGACTGGAAATACCGTCTGTAAACGCAATATTACTAGCCTATATCTTTTACCCGTTACCTACATGTAATTTTTGCCTTAAAGGGATAAGTTAATTTTGTAAATCTTCAAGTTCATTGATTCTTTTAAATAAAAAAATTTTGACTTTTTGAACTGCCCTGTTCGATGACCGTATCATAAATGTAAGTTCGTTAAATCAAGTACCTTCAATTGGTTTAATATGAGCAGGCATGGACTGAAAAATCGCCAAAAATATAAAATGTAGCAATTGAGAAGAGAAGTCGCCGAGACCTCGATGGCGAAATTGGTAACGCACTTTCCCGGAAAGAAAAGAGTTCCAGGTTCAAATCCTGGTCGAGGTGGCACTTTTTTTTATTGCTACGTATAACAATTTTTCTACAAATCATAGTTTCAACTAAAAAAATCGAGTTGCCTTGGCAATCTCGTAATGGATGGGAAATGTCGATAAATCCAATTACTCACTTCAATTTGTTTTATTTTATGTTTTTGAGATCAATTACTGGTTCTAGTCACTCCAAAGGAAACTCGACCGTTTGTAAAGATTATTGCTAGTCATAGATAAATGCAAGGCTAATTTTAATTTGTATCTTTATTTAAATTCAAAAATGCGAATTTATTTAAGATAACTTCTGATATTGGTAATTTGTTTGAACTCATTATTGTTTGCGTTAGTTTATAGCGAATTGTTAAAATTCGAATACATGTATGTATTGTTCAATCTAGAATCATTGTTCAAAGTTGAATCTAGAATAGTTTAGGTTAAATTTCAGTTAGTTTCACATTTTAATTCTAGGGTTGTTATTCAATAAAAAAATTATTGCGAATCTGTAACTCTTTAAGTCAATGCTTCGAGCAAGAACTAATTTCACTTATTCTATACTAATCTATTCATCAGCACGAGTAGCGTAAAATTTAATATACAATCTTATGTGCTAATTGCCAAGCTTCATTAAAATTTTAGTTATATGTAACTCTGCTTCGCAGTTCTCGCTCGGAGGATGTACAGTCGTACTGCGTCTTTCTAATAGTGTGGATCTAAGGCTTACGCGCTGCTTGCGGAACCAAGAGCGCGATCATGCACTGCACACACCTATATATAGTTATACGTTTCATTAGTTTGGACAAGAAATGGGCACCCACGGCGCAGACCGTTGCTGTGTATATCCATCATCTCAAGCCGAGTCGTGCTTGGCGGCCAACTCACGCGGCACTCGCTTGGTCGTAGTCATTACGTACAGAGCTCCGTAGCGAAAATCTCAAATCCCAAATATCTCTTTGGTAAATTCGATTTACACCCACACAAACACACATTTATACATCAACGTCAATAGTTTTGTTCGCTTTTATTTGTTTCTTTTTATACATATAAATTGCAATATTTCTCCCTTTTTTATATGCGGCGGCCGAGCCACCGACGGTAAGGCCACCGGATCATTCAAAGGCCACGTGGAATTCGTTATGTATTAACTAGCATCAAAATCATTTTAAACGTATTGATTTAGACCTTGTATGAGTTTTGCCAATGATAAGAAAAAAATATGGATAGGGTATTTTGATGTAGTATATGGAAAAGTATACCTGTGGCTTTCCGGAGAGACTGATTAACTCTATTTTTTAAAAATTCAATTAGGACCAGAAAGCATACTATTTTCTAGTGTACTTTTAAAAAATTTTTGAAATGATTTGAGTTACCACTTTTTTGAATCAGCACAAGATCTAAGCAAATAACTGCCATTTTCCAGGCCCAACCGATTAACTGACTCTTGTCGAAGCCCAATCGAAGAAGTGATGTAAAAAAATCGTCGCTGCAGTAAAAAGTGATGATTTTGAAGTGCAGAAATCATGGGAGAGTACTATACTTAGTAATTTTGACCCTTTTAGAAAAAAATTCGATGTCAATATGTGGCTTTCACAAATAAAAATCAAAGTTCTCGTACAGTATGCATACATACGGTGTACGGGACTTGGGTCACACTTGGGCTGTTATAAATAAGAAAAACTTTTAGTAAGACGTCAAATTTTCAACGAAATTCATAAGGATAAGCGTAATGAATTATTGGACTCCAATAGCACAACAGCCACATATTTTTTAAACTTCAAAATAGGGGTAAAAAACGTAAGTATTAATTTTGGAATCACGCCGTTAAAAAGCCTAGTATTTTCACAGGGACAAACATTTATTATCTCACGTGAATTTACTTTAGCGATTTGTGCTACAGATTAGTTGAAATCCTTGCAGTTGCAATTCAGGCCTTGTTTCTGACGGAAACTAACCTTATTAAAAATTTACTATGTCATTTGAAACGGGAACTATAGTGCTATGTTCAAGTAATAATAATCTACTACACGATAAACAACTACTCAAGGGACAGGCTTGCAATGTGCAATATACGATTCAAGTCATTATATCTACCTCACACTGATTCAAAATTATTTGTACTGCACAAACCAATAAAAAAATATGAATAAAATGTTTCAGTAATTGTCATACATACAGTGAAAGATGCGTTAGATGTAGAAGTTTTAATGCCGGTATGCGTGTAAGTCGATTTTTATTGAGCTTAAGCCACTTGAGTTGCGTTTCATTCGATAAAGTAAGTGTAAAATTATCAACTAAAACATTAGAGTTGACGTCCCTATAAAAAAAAATGTATGGATGAAAACAATTTTTTTCAATTCAAAATGCTTCGTATAAAATACATGTAGTAATCGTTTGTACTTACAGCTCTTGAAGTTTAGGTAGATTGAGCAAAACGTTGAACTCAAGGTTTGAAAAATTATTTCCTTTTAGTATTCTGTAAAAAAAATTATAAAAAAACAACTGTATTAAAAATGTTTTCTAAATGATGAAATTCAATTCATTAGTGTATGATTTATCTTATCTGAAGTTGAGCATGGGTATATGAGTAATTATTTACATACGCATAAACTGCAAACAAAGTATCTTGATTCTATTATACGAGTCGAAAAACATACTCAAGCTAATAAGATATTTCTTGCAGTAACGTGCGAGCAAAAAAATTTTGAAATTTGTATTCAAGGTGAAGAAATCGTAATGTTAAAATGTTTTTAAAAGTTTGCCATTTCATTTTAACTTTAAAAGATAATAATCGATTAGTCGTATTACCGTCTAATTAATTAAGTGGTGAAGATTTGACGTAAGAAATTGTGAACGTCACTGAAACACTACTTGACAGCATCCAAAGATGTCCTTGTGATTTGCACGTCAAATTCATATAAATTTCTTACTAACTATTTATAGGCTCTTGACGGATTAAAGGCTGCTACTCAACTCAAAATCTGTCTTGCTTTACGATACAGATATAGACTTAATTTTTTACAAAATCTTATGAGAAGTCCAGATACGTAGGTGTCAGTCTATTGCTAAACATGTACAGAAAAAAAATGTTAAATCAAAGTAATATTAATGTAAAATCTAATTTAAAGAAACTTGTAATTAACATGGCCAAATTCGATTCTGACAAAGATATAATGGAATTTTGCATAGAAGTACATTGAAATACCCAGGTATAGGTCTCGGGACCCCCCGGCAGAAGTGAAACTTCCAACTCAAATGTCATTAAACAAGGTATAATAAAAACTCAGAAAATTAAAGTACACCTGATTTTAATAGATCTTTAAGAATCCCATATTGAAATAGTGAAACTTTTAATATTATCACGTATTCGAGCACGCGGGTACATAGATTACATATACCTTAATTTACTACTTATGTTATGATTCGCGCATTCTAAGTACTTCCATGTTTGCTATGATATATGTAATACATGTACGAATTGTTGGTCATGTAATGCAGAATAAAACAAAGATTTTCACTATAGTGCGCCGGAAATAGGTTCTTTTGTCCCATTATGCGGGACAAAAATTCCTTTTATTTTAAATTAATATTCGTGCATTTGATATTACATCATATGTGTTCAATCAAACTTTGTTGGAATCTTTGTATCCGATGAATAAAATTTTTTTTTAATTTTGGCTATCATAAAAGTAAAATAATCCAGTATGTATTATTAAGATTAAGAAAAACAACAAATATCTAGCTATTTTCCATTGTAAAATTGTAATTTTTCATTTCATTCGTTTTCTATGGTAACTTACAATTAAATATTAAAATTCACCCGTGCTCAACTAATTTCTACCGATTTCAAAATTAATAAGAAGAATACAAGTTTTGGTAACGTGACAATTTTTCTGATAATACACTATAGAAAACAGAAAATAAATCAATTTACAGGTAGGATATAAAGGTGGTAACTTTGCCTATGAGATACGAATTGTTATTTTTATAATTATTTTTGATCTATCTGGCTCCTATTTCGAAATACGACTGTTTTTCTAATTTTGGAAGGTTATGTTATAAAAAAATTTTCCAAAGATTTTTGGAAAGTCCGTATCAATTTTCAAAACATGACATACTAAGTAAAAAATTTTTTTTGACTTTCCTTTTCAAGATAAAGTCAAAAAATAAAAAAATTGAGGTTATGTTTGTTCATAGTCTAACCTCTCTCTACTTGTGCACCTCGATCATGTGGATTCCTGTTAGGAAGCCCATGGTAATTGTTACTTTGAGCCAATTTTGGTTTTATATATTTATATACTAGTGGGGCTCCGCCTCCCTACGCGCTCCGCACTCCATCCCTCCTTTTATTGCGTTATAAGTGTGATTTTTTCAAAATAAAGTTTGTGTCAATATTTTTTAAAGCCTTAAAAAATAATAAAATTAATTGTTAGTATGAAACTAATATGTTGAAGTATATTTTACAGAATTCAGAAGACCATGGCATTTTTCGAAAATACTCGGGAATAAATTTTTTACGCTGTGGAATAATTACTGGTCTGCTTTTAAGGAAATATGAAGAACAAGCTGCTAATTTCAAATAAAAGTGGTAAACTCAATATAGACAGAGAGATGTGCCCTTGACTTTTTGATGGTGAGCTTTATTATTTATTCTAGTGGCTCTCCTTTTTAAATAAGCTGTCTACCCTGTATGTGTCAATAGATATTTCTAAGCTCTTATAACTATAAATGCCCCCTGCGCGTTCTGCGCACCAACCCCCGTAATTGCAAATTAGATTTACGAAGTATGGAAAAAAATCCAAATTATATTAATTGTTACTTAAAATTTATATATGTAGAAAATGTATTTCGATCATAATTAATTACATGAATTTTTAACAATCACTTTTTATTTTCCCTGACTAATAACAGCTATTTCTATGGGATTAGTGGAACACGATTTTCAAAGCAATTTAATTTTTGAAGAAGCATGTAACGTTATGCTGCTTTTTTAACTACGAAAATTTTTCGCATGGTTTATTATGTCTGAAAATTTTTTTGGTGATATTATTTGAAACAAATACAGAAAATTTGTCATTGAAGATTGTAAAGATGATCAAAATAATGCTTTTTTACAATCAAACGAAATTTTTAATTCTGAAAATGTCTTGTAAAGATTTCAGTTTACCAGAACCAACAGAAACGATAATAAAAAATATCGATACTGACAATGATGAAAGAATATTTTGTAAACATAAATTCCATGAAAGTTTTCACAACTCAGTCATGATCAACGTCAAATTTTTCAAGAAATAATAAAACTTGAAAAAAAATTTTTTTCATCGATGGTCTTGGTGGATCTGGAAGAACTTTTCTATACAAAACATTAATTTATTATTTCATATCAATTGAAAAAAAAATTCTTACAATGGCTTGGACAGGTATTACTTCTGTTCTGCCTCCAAAGGAAATGACCACTTACAGAACTTTCAGACTTCCTTTAGACTTAAGCACTATAGAAAGTGCGTTCTTCCAGTTTAAGCCAGATAAACTAAAATTACGTAATGTAAAGGTAATTATTTCGGATGAAGCTTCTATGATACCGAAAAAAGCGTTAGAAATCGTTA
Source organism: Copidosoma floridanum (assembly GCF_000648655.2). Next base: position 1,341,574 of record NW_019379675.1, read on the forward strand.
ATAGGACTTTTAAAGATTTATTTAGTAGTAATAAATCTTTTGGAAATAAAATAATAATTTTAGGTGAAGACTTTCGTCAAATTCTCCCAGTAGTAAGAAACGGAAGCAAAATTACTATTGTTCAAGAAACCATAAAATTTTCCAATTTTTGGCCTTTATTTAATATTTTTTATTTAAAAAATAATATACGTTCAATTGATAAAAAATTTTCTTCATTGCTACTGGATATAGGAGAAGGCAAAATTAAAACTTTTATAATTCCTCAGACATGGAAAACAAATGATGTATGTTCTAAAATTTTTAATAATGATGATGATTCTTTTATAAGTAAAGCTATATTAACATCTCACAATGAATACACTCATTTTTTGAACAAAAAAATTTTAAATAATATGGTAGGAACATTAGTAACGTACTATAGTATTGATAAAGCAACTCACAAAGGAGTAGATAAATCAGACGATAATATTTATATTAATTTCCCTACAGAATATTTAAATAGTATTAAAGAAGGTCTTCCTCCACATGAATTGAATTTGAAAATTAACGCTATTGTTATGTTGATACGAAACTTAAACATATCTGAAGGACTTTGCAATGGTACAAAATTACGAATTACAAAATTATTTAAATACAACATCGAAGCTGAAATAATCACAGGTGAAAAAAAAGGAAATAAAGTCCTTATTCCAAGAATAACACTACAAACAAATAATTCTTCTTCGCTACCATTTATATTGTACAGCAAACAATTTGCATTTACCTTAGCTTTTTCTATGACTATCAATAAATCTCAAGGTCAAAATTTTGATGCGTTAGGAGCATATCTTAGAAAACCATTATTTTCTCATGGGCAATTATATGTTGCATTGTCTAGATGTAGAAACCCAAAAAAAATTTTTATCCAAATTGAATCAGAAAACAAATTTGAAATTAAAAATATTGTTTGGAATGAAATTTTAGAGTAACAAAAAAACTATTCTATAGTTCATTACTATTTTTATACTTTCTTGCAAATTTTCTCTTTCATCAAAAAAGCAAATTTCAGTACCGTCTTGTACCTAGATTTATGTAATCATAAACAATCTATTTTTTGTAATATGTTTTTAGATACACCATCATG
>NW_019379675.1:1343287-1369651 GCF_000648655.2 Copidosoma floridanum
CCGGGGAACGACCCGAAGACATATATTATGGTGCTCTACGCCCGGCTCCTTCTAATAAGGGCACTACTATGGGCACTTAGCACTTGGGAGAAGGAAAGGAAGAGGGATGGCAGGCCTCCCATTACAGGAGGGGGGTAGGGGGAAATTAGGCAATTTTGCTGCAAGAAGGTCGCCTAAACCCTCCTTGAGGAGCATTGTGTGGTAAAAAGGCACATGTAAAAAATCACAGAGGTACTTGCCCGAACAGTCACACTGGCCGGGAATAAAACCACGGTCTCCTGCGTGCTAATCTACGGCCTAGCCAACTGAGCCACCGCACGCTTTCATATATATATACGACAAAAGATGCTTCACATGTCGTTAGGTATACGGTTATTGAGGATTGAGGAAGTTACAATAAATACTAATAAGTAAATTTCAATATCTTTTAATTGCAATTCTTTTTTTATTTATAAGTCTATGTCGTAGTGAAGTACTAAATAATGTTAAGTGCCATAATAAAATTACTATACACTTTCTAATTTAGTTGTAATAAAAAAATTACTTTGTAAGTAAATAATATACTTTAATGCGTAGATTTACAATTTTTTTACATATAGTTCTCTGCACACAACATGCCATGGGCTTACAATTGTCGCTCATGCAATTAAATACTTTTTGCTTCCTCCCTCCAAATGGACAAATATTTCATCATCTATGCTTCACTTGCACTATTGCATTCCTCAAATTGCATTTATTATACCTTTTTTCTATAAGTTTAAAAAGCTAATTGTTTTCCTTTTTATGTTACTAACAATGATTTCTACTAAAAAATTGAAAAATAGGAATAAACAAACCTACAAAAAAAAAGGTCAGCTTCAGCTGGACCTTCAATATTAGTTGATGAGAGATTGGCGCTTGAAGCACTCAGAGTGAGCCAAGGCTTTATAGTAATTATATATTCGTATTTCTCTACCAAACGCAAACAACTATATTAAATAAAAATGTATGCATACGTTGATGTATATATACATATTTTATACAGTTTATAAGTTTGGCATTATATACAACCCCCAAGAGCTTCTTATCGTGAACCGCCTTTGACCGACCTATCATAAAATAAGTAAAAATTTAGTTATTTACTATGTTTTTCAACTCTAACAACTTTTTGTCAAGTTCCCCTACAGCCTCCTTCACACAGCCCCTTACAGCCCCCACGAGCTATTTCGAGACCTTTTACCAACTTACCGAGACACCCTACATACCTTAATACATAGTTATTTTCACAAATTTCTGCACACTACCGAGGAGGCTAATAGGCAGGGTTGATGAATACGAATAATAAATAGTGACGCACTTATATTATGAACATATTTGTAATTATTTTGGATGTCTGAGTTTTTTTTTAAATATTAAAAAATAATGTATAAAATATTATGATACATATGTACTTGTACGACAAGACACAAATACATCTATAAATTTAAAGAAACGTCATACTTAGTGTTGCGAGGCCGTCAGGCTGACCGACAAAAGGTGGAGTTCAGACCATCACGTGAACGTTCAGGAGGAAATTTTTCTGAACAACCACCTATTACCGACGTTAGATAATTTTGATCCAAAGAATAATAAAACAAAGATTCACAGCTGTGATTAAAAATGACTAAGATTGAAAACTAAACGTAAAATAGTAAATTGTAAAGTACTAAATGGAAAAAAAATTCGGTTTTGAATACAAATTTTACAATGTGGTCTTCTAATTGATCTGAATAACCTAAAAATAGTATTTTCAGCCAAAAAAGAAATTATATTTTTTCAGTTATGATACCTATAATACTAGTACAGAACTAGTTAAAATTCGGACGAAGGTTATAGAAATCACGACTGAAGTAGTAAAATTTCTGAATTGATAAGGTGTAAAAAAGGTTAAACTTGTGACGTATCGATGTGTATAAGAATAAGTTGTATAAGCACATTTAATGACCATTACATGTAACAATTTTTATTTTCAACGTATGAGGTTCTGAAGTTTTTACTGTGCACGTAATAAAAGCTTCAAAACAAATATGTAACTTTTAAAATATAATAAATTTCTTTATTTAATATCGTTACTTTAAGATAAAAAGACCCTTTGCATCCATATACTTGCGAACTGAGGGTCTGCCGATCGTCCAACAGCCTGACTTAACTAAAATAAGAATCACCGTCATTTTGTAACAGACAACTATTTTTTGTCACTGACTATCGGTGGAAAATAAAAAATTATATTGACCTAACAAATTTTCAGAAAGACGGTCATTTCGTCAAACTTAGTTACGAAACAATGGAAACGGCAATGCTACATCGTAGATCTGCAGAAGTACAGTCTTCTCCAACAAAGATTTATCATGTTTTACAAAAAACTTAAAATAACGTACAACATTTTCTGTTTCTTTAGTAGCTGAATGATTATTAGGATCATAAATTACTGTCAAACTAAATAACCACAATGTTCCATACCAGTGTAATGTCGGTAAACTAAAATTTACCAACAATGTTTCCCCACTCATTTTTTAAGAATTTCTCATGTAGATTTGAAAGTAATCTGAGCAAGGATCCACGTGCATCCGAAAAGAGGTAAATCACCTGCAAGTTACTCGTAGCTGCATCACAATGACCAACTATGATTCATGCACGCAGATCTATGCTGACCGAAAACGATAAGCAAAAGAAAGATAAAATAATTATAGAAACCAATTGATGCAAAAGTTTAACTGGGAACAGCTGTTCTAAGGTGTAAAATTAGATACTAGTATGTACAGATTAAGTTTAAAAGACGCGATGTTAAAAACTAGAATAACTTAGAGTTAAAACATATAGACCAAGCAAGAATAATAGCAAATGCTTGAATTACTACAAATAGCTAGAAACAATCTGTACACGCCGCACCATTAGCTAACAACAACATTACATAAACCTAGGAAAGCAATCTGGTTGACTTTCAAAGAACTATCTGATTTTCACCCTTCATGTTCATAGGATCATGATTTACTGTACAACCCTTTTGTATTGCATTAACAATTCCATAAACATACTGCAATAACCTAATTGGTTATCTTCTTAAAAACTGCAACTGTTTCAAATGTAAAGGAAAACGGGAAAGCCATGGGACTTTCCCTTTTCCTAACACAGAGATATCGAGAGAGAGTCAGCACTTCTGCCCCCAACACCAGTAACGGAATTTCCGATTCCCCAGGGCACCCTGAGCCAACTTCCTCTCCAACGACAAGCAGAGAAAACCAGAGTTGACCAAATGCTACTAGCATTTCGAAATACATTTACAACTTACAATGAACAGCAACTTTCGGTAATTCTAAGTAAGTTAACAATAGAATACTTCGTGACGAACACCCCACTACTGTTACTGTAGATATACGTGTTTTAACCACAGAAGCCGATGTTGCTAATTAACCTTTAATGATTATTTATTCATCCGATTGATACATACATGTACAGGCATCACCAGCGAAAAATCTAGCAATTATTATAGTTATTACTATCTTAAATTAACTACTACTGAAAATATTGTTAATACCATGATGTATTGAACGCCTATTTAATCGAGCCTAAATGTTAAGTAATTCTCACCGCTCTTTTTGCATGGGGTTCGATTGAGTGGACAAACAGTGTTTAGTATTGGTTAGTAATCATAATATTTCATCTTAACATTAGTATTAAGTCATGATAAAATTTTGTAACATTTTGATGTAAAAGAGAAAGGAAAATATTGAGGAAGTGAATCACCTTCCCTTCTCTTGACGCATAGAGGAGAGCGAGCCAGATGTGGGATGTGCCAATTTCTAAGTGACTAAACTAGAGCGGTTTTAGCCAATTAGATTTTTGGCTACTGTATTTCCTTCAAAATTTTCCCCCGGCAAAATTCCCTGCGTCGTTTCGAGTCAGCGCGTGACCAAGATCTGCTACTCCCAATAAAAAGGCCCGGAGGCCTCGAGAAGGATACACTCGACGATAGCCCTTCAAAGTAGACTGAGTAGTATGAGTCCGTCTCTGCTACAACCCAGTCTACCACGAAGCGAGGATATAGTCGATTTTCGTTTCTTCACCCTCGAACGGTCAACGGGTATCTCGAGTCCACCTTTGCTACCATTTGATCTTCTACGAGTTTGGTTTCTCGTCTCACACTGATTCGCCGCTTGTGCACGAGTTTTTCTTTGAAATAAAAGTAAGTATAAATTCATTAAACTGCTCGACTTCCTGTTCTTCCGCTTAACTTTAAAGCGCACGCCATTACTCGCCACAGTATTGGTACCCGTGGATCACCAGGAAATACTAATGTTTTTTCACGCGCACACCACTACTCGCTACGGTAGTGGTAATATCAGAGCAACAAGAACTAATCGGATTGCCACGAATACCAGGACTCACGACGGTATTGATACATCCTAGTCAGGTCGCGAGTCAAATCACCCCCATCTACTCCCACGTGACCCCTAGAAACGATACCTTAACCCGTAACAATGCTGGTAGTTTCTAGATCGCGAACGGGATACCCTTTGGTACGTCACTCTGGATAAAATTGGCCAACCTTAGACGAGCCACGAGCAAGTGCATCGGAATACTGCATAGGAGTTGGTTCTAGTCGTGTGAAAACAGTCGCAGCCCCTTTGCGAATACCGTGTCGTTAGATTGAACTACCCCTGTAGCCCCGTGTCCTACTCACGTTCCCAGCGTGTGTCCCGAGTCATTAAGCGAAAGCTTAGACTCAAAGAGTACGTCGCGCCGATATAACACCAGTAACGATTTACAATGTTACTGGCGTCAGTACTAAACTGTCATCTCTAAAAGTATATATACAAGTGTTAAATTAGAATTGATTAAAGTCTGCTGTTTTTAATAAAAGAACTTATTATAAAAACTTTTATAAAGAGAGTAAAAAAATCATAAAAATATGCAAAACAACATTAAACCATTAGAAAACCTGTCAAGTCCTATTAAGCTAATGTGACAATTAAATGTTTGCAAAATAATAATCTCAAGGTATTTGTCGTCAAGCAGATGATTTGATAAGATCAAATGATTGTAAAACTTCGTAATTAAATTTAGGTTGTCAATTTTCGCCCTACTGCTTCATTTTAGAGCGAATACAGTAAAAGAATTTTATGTATCATGAGCTTGTTACATCCATCGTCATATGTGAACGAAACGTAGAAATAATGTAATAGTGTAGAGATAGAATAGACCTAAATTTTTGTTTAAAAAAATGGCATAGCACTCCATACATTGCGCTTATTCACAAGCAAGAGTGTAAACGTACTTTTCTCGGACGTTTAAGTAATAAACCTTACATGAAAACAATGCCACTATACATGGTGTATTTTAATGAACAAGTAAAGCATGTAACCGAAGAAAGTTTAGAACAAAATATATCAAAAACTAACATGATTCTGTAGACTACCTAGATTTAGACAAATAATGTTCATTGACCATAGGAAAATTAAAACTCCCTAAACTTTGAAATGGTTTTTACGTTAGTAAAATAATTAATATAAATAGGTGATTACGCCATAACTTAGGACGACCATATTACTGACTTGTATGTGCGTACTGAGATGTATTGTAAAAATGTAAAAGTCAATACTAATGAGAAAAGTTGCGCTTGTTTTGTTCCAATTATAAAAAATAATATTTCAAGTCACTTCGAGGCTAAAATTGCCATTTTTATCTAGTGTCGTATTTGAGTTATTATTTCACATTTTGACCCTCGCTATGTGAACACCCCACTCTTACAGACAGCAGTTTGAAGAGAAATAAAGTATTTTTAGCAAATATCCAAAAAATAACATCAACAGTGATATTTATTGCTCTCCTTTTAACCACTGTAACTTTGGATTAATTGCTTTAAGTAAAATAAAATTTGTTTTTCTTCGATAGGGCTTGATCCTAGCTTTTATTATGCAAGGTAAGAATAGTCTATCAATGCAAGCGACTTATCTATGAGTGCTCAGAAACAAACGTAGTTTTTTAAAAAGTGAATTAAAATTAATTGTAAAAAAATGTCTTGCACCATTAGACAAAATAACTGTGATGATAGTTTTGAAAACTTCATGAAGATGGTATTTAAAATAGAAATTCCATGTAAAATAATTTTTTCGACAACTTTTATTAACATATATTTTCGAAATCGTATTATGTAAATAACGGCGGAATTACCCAAATACAATTTAATTGATTGTAAAAACATACTTTATGATTTGTACAGTTCAAAATCTCAAGGTTAAAATAACATGTAGGGATTATCAGACTTGTTTCGATTGTGATCTTAACCATTTTTAGGGTCGTTCATGGATCTCCTAGTACTTAGCTCATGAGCTTTACCTGTAATTTTTTTATTTGCGATTTTTGATCTCTCTGCTGTTGCCATATCCACTGCCGGTGATCCTTTTTCACTGTACCTCGATTTTTAGAGTAGTCTGAGGCTATTGAAGCCCTTGGAATATACTTGAGTTGCCTCAGCCATCAAGTTATACCTTACATGTATAATGTACTAGTGGGACGCGGGAGTCAAGAGCTGACTAAAACTTTAAAGGACAGGTAGCAGACATAAAAAGAGCGACTTTTTCTCTTGACGGAGCATTTTTTTAGCATGGAAGCGAGTTCATGTTATAATTTCATGCATGAGGAAATAACAATACAACAGTAACACCCACACTCTCTTGACTAGTGTGATTGAGCTTATGAATCAGTGATGATGCAAGTTTGCATGAGCAATTAAAGAAATACCAAATGCAACTTTTAGTATGACCTGTAAGTTTACAAATTTGGAAATTAATTCTTTCAAAAATTTTACAATCAATTGATTCATGCATACAACACAATTAATGCAAGCAAGTATACATACATATAACGTTCGATTCCAATACATAAGTGCATTTCAACAATCAGGTTGGCCGTATTATACGTCAGCATAATATCACGAAATTTTCTCCCAGTTAAACGTTGTTACACTTAAATATACGATTATGATGTATACGAGTCATTGACCGCATGAGTAAATGTAATCAAAACACTTATCGATAAATTTTATTCATTAGATTGATTTACTTTTTACAATATTTTAAGATTTTTCTTACTATGTTTTGGAATTTCCTTTGTTATTTTATCTTCTAAAACTTGTGATTCTGTTTGACATTTTGATACTGTATTGTGGGAAATTCGAAATTAAAGGACAAGATTTAAAAAAGTATAATTTACTTTCTTACATCTTTCCCCACCGTTTAATGAACATGCTCAAGTGTCTTCTTTTTTAGATAAATCTGGAACTAGAATAAGATTGGATATGTAAACAGATTTGATTCTAATATTTAATGACCAGTATCAATCTTACATGTAGTATTTGAAATGTTTTGGTTTAACTTAAAATGTTTCTACGGTTGTCACCGTTTTTTTTTTTTTCTTTTTTTTTAATTACTGTGATTAATAATATTCTTGAAAAGCAATTGCACTGTCTTGTTTTAGACTATGTATAAATTGATTTAGTTTGAGTAAATGCAGTAATCATAAGCAGTCTGTACTGTTTAGTAAGTATTTAGTAACTGTTTAGGAGAAAGTCATGTATATGTTCCGTTTGATTGTATTTTTCTATGCAATACTGTGTAATTGTTGTTCATAATAATTTTTTTCGTTCATCTTGCATCTAACTTTCTTCACTACGGTTTGATTGAGTCTTTCATTAAATTTATTAAAAAATAGTAAGGTTTCCGGTGTAAAAATTATTGGTATTTTTTTCTACTAAAAAGTTTTTTAAATCTTTTAAATTCATCCCAGGGTATTGGTCCGTTGTAATCATGCCTATACTGTGATTTATTAAAAAATTTTGATGGAATCCTTTAAGTTTTGTATGCTGGATATAATAATATATTTAAACTTGATAAAATGATTTACTAGAAAATGTTAAAATTTATTTGTAGACTGTAAGCTATCAAAACGACCTACTGTATCAGTAGTTACTATTTCGAACAGCTGTTTCATAAGACCAAATAAAAATATCAGACAAACTTACTTTAGCTTCTTGACTTTTTCTCCATACGAATTGTACAATTTTGCTTAATGTTCAAAAATTGTTCGTTATAGTTTTTGCTGTATAAAATGGTTTTATTTTCCTCTCTGTTTGTTTTAAGCCTAAATACTCAATTTTCTAGTAATAAAAATTTTCCATCTCGTTTATATGAGACAGTATTTTTTGTTTATTAATGTTTGATTAATTAGAATTTTTTTTTTTGGTTTTTCATTATGGTTTCTAGTGTTATTGAATTCATTATTATCGGACTATTTCCAATATTTTCGTTAGTATCTAGCACTGGGTTTCTAATTAAACAGTCTAATTCTATATTGTTCTTTTATTTTTTTCTCAGCAGATTATAAAGTGGGTCTAAAAGTATGGAAATTTTGGTATTTATTTGTGATGCTAATTTACGTTACCTGAAAACTATCAGGCTAAGTCTTAAGTAAAATTAAATTTAGAGAATACTAATCCAAGACTTTCCTTACGTATTGCAGTTATCAATCAAGTAAGATAACTAACGTGATCCACTTGTCAGCTACAACATGGTTCGAACAGTAAATAAAAGTCTCGATCTAACGTGATGTTCAAATTACTTTGAAATAACTAAAATATCTTCTATATAATTTTCTGAGAAATATGCCAAGTTATAATTTCGTATAATCATGCTAATAAAAATTCTTTGAAAAACAGGTCCAATAAAAATATTTTTCTCAAGCAATGATCCCTGTTTTCCTTAACATCATGGGATTTACAAGAACTCTGAACTGACGTCAAGTTTGGAGAAATACTAACAATTGTTTGTTTTAATATTAAATCTTCGATTAGTGAAATCCGATATGATTGGGCACGTATAATATTATTTAGATCTTCTAAGTCTATGCCAAATCTTGAATTTATGACATTTGTTTTTTTTTAATGAAAGTATTACCGGAGCGTCAAACAGGCTACGTAATTTCACTAAACGATTACTATTTGACAATTTATGCGTTTGTTGTTTCATTTCAATTTTATCTGTATAGTGCATCCATTCGATTTTCTACTACGATACTTATCAATAATTAAATCTATTCTAACGTCATAATCTTTAACTCTAGGTACATCATTTTCATTTATTAGCAACATCGTTTTGTTTATTTATTTTGTAATTTTTTTTTTTTTTTATTAAGTTTGTTATGATTGATTTTTTAAAGTAATTTAAATGACATATTAAAAATTGCAACTTTTCCATTTTAATGTATTCATGAAAGCTTACTGATATTTTCGTCTAATTAATACTTATCGATACTTATCATTTGCGTATCTCTTATTTTTTTTGTATACTTGTATGTTTTTTATCAAAATATAAGAATTATTATTCAGCTTGCAATACCGTATTCTGCATCAATTTCAATTTATAATCCGTTAAAGTCGAATTAAAAACTTGGAATTGAAATTTTCATTATTTCCGACATCAACGACTATCTTTTTTTTTAATCGAAAATTTTTGTTATTACTGTTATCATTTTTTCTGTTTCACTTACATCAATATAGTGAAACATCGGTGTATCCACATTAATTTTTTCTTTTCCTTTTTCTTCAAACCTTTCCGTACCGATTTTATAACACTTAACGCAGGGGCCAATGTGCATCTGCAAAAAGGTGAATCACTTACAAGATTGCTCGTAGCTAAGGTACTACGCCCGTGCATGACTCACATACATGCACTGCTGACCGAAAAAGAAATCAAATGAAATACTTTTCAGAGCATAAAATAATAACTTTAAAGAACTAACAGATGCAAAAGGTTAACTGGGAACAGCTGCGCTGAGATTTAATATTAGATATTAGTATATATAGATTGAGTATGTTAAAAACTAGGAAAACTTAGAGTTAAGACCCATAAAATGTATCTAATACAACCTGTACACGCTACACGATTAACCAGCAACAATATTACATAAACCTACGAAAGCAATCTTATTGACTTTCAAAGAATTATCCGATTTTTACCATTCATGTTCGCAGGCTCATGGTTTATTGTACAACCCTTTTGTATAGCGTTAACAATTTTATAAACATACTGCAATAGCCCAAATTGTAATCTTGTTAAAAACTGTCACTGTTTCAAATGTAAAGGAAAACGGAAAAGTAAAGGCACTTCCCCCTTTTCCTGACACAGAGATGTCGAGAGAGAGAGTCCTCACTCTTGCCCCCAACACCAGTAACGGAATTTCCGATTCCCCAGGGCACCCTGAGCCAACTTCCTCTCCAACGACAAGCAGAGAAAACCAGAGTTGACCAAATGCTACTAGCATTTCGAAATACATTTACAACTTACAATGAACAGCAACTTTCGGTAATTCTAAGTAAGTTAACAATAGAATACTTCGTGACGAACACCCCACTACTGTTACTGTAGATATACGTGTTTTAACCACAGAAACCGCTGTTATTAAATAATCATTCATGATTATTTATTAGTCCGATCACTGCTCACGTGTACAGGTGTAACTGGCGGAAAATCTAGCAATTATTATAGTTATTAATATCTGAAATAACTACTACTAAGACTATAATTAACACCACGAGGTACTGAACATCTATTCAATCAAACCTAAATATTAAGCGATTTTCACCGTTTTTTTTGCATTGGGCTCGATTGAATGAGTGGACAATGTTTACTATTCATTAATAATGATAATACCACATCTTAACGTTAATACTAAGTTATGATAAAATCTTGTAACTTTTTGATGTAAAAGAAAAAGGAAGGGCACGAGTAAGTAAATCACCTTCCCTTCTCTTGACGCATAGAGGAGAATAAGCCGGATGTGGGATGTGCCAATTTCTGAGTGGCTCAGCTAGAGCAGTTCTAGCCAATTAGATTTTCGGCTATTGTCTTTTCTTCAAAACTTTCCCCCGGCAAGTTTTCCTGCGTTTTTAGAGCCAGCGCATGACCGAGGTCCACTTTTCGCAATAAAAAGGCCCGGAGGCCCAGAGGAAGTTCAGTTCGGAGTTCAACTCGACTCGACTCGGCTCGACGATAGCCCTTTAAAGTAGACTGAGTAGTAAGAGTCCACTTCTGCTACAACCCAGTCTACTACGAAGCGAGGTACAGTCACAGTTTAATTTCACCCTCGAACGGTTGACTAGGTAGCTAGAGTCCACCTCTGGTATCTTACGGTCCTCCACGAGTGCGGTTTTTAATCTTCGATCTCGGACACCTCGCGCTGGTTCACTCTGCTGTACGTTGCATATCAACCAACAAAAGTAAGTCGAATTCAAATACAAAGTGACAAGTTCTTTTCCCTTTTTTCCTCGGTTTCAAACGTGAACGTGTTTTTGTTAGAGTTTGAAATTTGCTATCGGTAAATACCACGTTACGAGATTAAATAGACAAATTAGTCCTCACGTAAAGTCTAGGGCAATCACATTTACTCCGGATCGTACTGGTGGATCCTAGACCGGTCGCGAACTTAAACCATTTTGCTCCCTTGCGTAACCACTAGAGTGTGTGCTCGACAACCGTGTCGATTTAATCAAAACGGTCGCCCTCACCCTCTTTCAAATACTCAGACAAGAAAAATAACTACCTTTTAGCCCCGCGTCTCACCTACGCGCCCAGTGCGAGTCCCGAGTTATTAAGCGAAAGCTTAGGCTCAAATAATACGTTGCGCCGACGTAACAATAGTTTTTGAATTTAAAAATATTTTCTTTTTTTTTTCTTATTTCATTTCAACACTTTTGCATTAATAATATGTGTATCCCTTGAAAATTACTTCATAACAGAATCATCTAGTAAAAATTATTATACAAATCAATATAATGTACCTGATGCCTAAGATGTTTTTTTTTTTTTTAATCGTTATTGAGTTCAGCCTCTAATCCTGAGTTTTTGACAGTTTTTATTAGGTCTTCTTTGCTTCCAAACTAATACGTTCATTCACGGTGGTAACAGAAAACATTTTTTTCGTCAAAAATTTTTCATGTACTTTTCAATTTTATTGCTACCATAACAGTTTTTATTTTAATTTATTTAAAATTACTTTATAATAAAGAAATCATCTATTTCCCCTATGTAGTTATAGAGATCTTCAATTTATTTGAGATTCTTTCTATCAATCATATCAGATAAAAAATTTGGTGAACCAGCTATAATTAGATGTATTAGTATTCCTGTATGTATGGAATTTTTGACTTTAAGCAGTATTTTTTCTTTTCTAAACTGCATAATCTACTGAAATCAGTGTTGGATACTTACAAAAAGAGCTTATCTAATGGAACTCCAGCTTTTGTTTGCAGAAGTGTCACATGAATTTTTCTTCCAAGTTTCTTAAAGTGACTCTCCTGATAATTATATAACATACAAGTGTACCAATTTCAACTTTTTTTTTATAAAAAATTGTAAAAACTTGAATTATTTTATAATTTGACATCCTTGACCGTTCAGACTCTTTTTTTTAATTTTTAATTCATTGGTATACAATGAAACTTTTTTCACACAATTTTTAGCATTAGAAAATCATAAGCTAGTTTTACTAAATTTTGACACTCTTAAACTTTTGTATATCTTATGATCGCATTTCTTATGAATTTACCTTATCATTTCATAATTGCAGTCGGTAAACTGATCCGTAATTATTTAGCTTGATTTTTTGTTTTCAAAGTATTTTTAAAGTTGGTATATGTTAATGTTTGTGCTGATTTTGTGCTAAATTTTCACCATAAAATTAGGTCAAAGTTTAAGTATCGTAAATTATTATCGAGGATGTTGTTTTATAATGTTTACATTTTCTTGGGTTTGGTAAAAATCGTAAAGATTAACATAAATCGTGTCTATAAACGATAAAGTTTAAATTTAATACAATTGTATAAAACATACAAAATACTAGTTTTTAAATCTTATATATAATCAAAGAAACAACATTTGATGTATTTCATCTTCAATATAAATTCCTTTTCTGTAGGTATATCAAGCTAGCTGCTCAAAACCTCATGCCACACTAGGCATAAGGTCTACAGATTTTCGCTAATTTGTTGCTAGTTTGTTACGTCAAAACCGATTTTTTCGCTTAATCACCTTTTTAAACAACGAAACATTAGCTTGATATCAAGCTAGCTGGCCACACATGCGTATTTTCAACTAGGAGGCAGATATCTCTACGGGACTTGCACGATTATTTGTCACTAATTTGTCGCTGAAAGATCAGCCTGATGCCGATTTTGTTGCTAATTTTGAAACGAGCGGAAATGCGATTTCTACCGATCGGAATATCAAGCTAGCTAGCCACACGTGCGTATCTCCGACTAGAAGGCAGATAGCAAGACAATATTGATACTAGAATTTGTCGCTTTTGTCACTCAAAAAACAGCCAAAAATCGGATCTATAGTTAGAATGCAGATATAGCTCTACGGGTGTTTCACAGTTCACGATGATGCGGTCAAGTATTGTGACGAGGATTTTTCTAGCCGATAAACAGCCGTCCCGGATCCCCTCACAAAACTCTCACTCCATTTCTTACCATGTCCCTACACTCTGGATATCTCTCCTCCAGGAGGTCTGCCACAGGTGTCTGGCTCGGGAACACCAGACACTCCTAAAAAAATAGAAGGGGGCAAATGGGGGCACTACTTCTCAATAAACACTCGCGGATACAAATTTTCACAGCGCTCTCACGCTATTTATTCGCCTCAATGCACACTCTCCACAACGTCGCCTCTCTCTCTCTCTCTCTCTCTCTCTCTCTCTCTCTCTACACATATATATATAAATTGGCACACTATTTTCGAGGTAGATATCTTCGTGCTGTCACCTCCGGTCGTCCTCTTCGCCGAACTCCTCCCTGGCTCGACTGTTGGTGGCCGGCACCTAGGCTACACACACACACACACACAACCTCAAGCATACCTTCCGCTCAATTCAATCCTTCCTATCCCTATATAAATCCGATACCCATTTATCCTGACTCACTCGGATCGTCCCCAAACCTTTACCTCGAAATAACACCTAGTGCACCGTCCTCCATGAAGTGACCTTCTCTCTGTCCTCGCCGTCACCCGGTGCTACCTGGAGCTCGTCTCAATCGTCGCGTAGACTAGGCGGCTCGGTTAACTCTCGGGCAGTATTGTTCGGTGTTCTCCTATGCTCTCCTTTTGGATCCCTTTCCTCACTCTCAGCTCTACCTGTCACTTTTTTCTATATTCAATCACTCTCTCTTTCCTATCTGCTCTCTATGCCGCTCCACGCGATACTGACTGCGTTATGGCAGTACACTTTAACAGATGCGCGTGCTACTCCCATGTATCCGAAAAATTTCCAACACGCCTAAAAACCGGTAAATTATTGGAGGTTTCAAAAACTAGGGAATCGACGCGGCCGCTCGGTGCTCACACCTCTCCGACGTGTCACGAGCCCTTGCCTCTCTCCTTCTCTATCTTACACACATGCTCACCCAATCATACCTCACACACTTTCAATCCCTTTTATGGTCTTCGGTCCTCCTTTCTCCTCTGGCTCGTAGTCCGTGGCACCGAGAACACACATTAAGTAATGTGTTATAGATTTACATATAGAAAATATATGTGTTATTCTAGGACTCTGTAGCCGCCGATGACTTGCCCCGAAATATAGGTATACAGTGACGTGATAGCTTTAGCTACCACGTCACAGTATGTATCTACCTAATGCTGTGATATTGCTGTGATACTACACACATAGATGACTTCTACGGAAACTAGCACCGTTCAGAATTATCCGTTGGATTTAACACAGGAAAGAAACGAATGGTTATAGTTCTCGTTAGGGCGTCGATATTGTCCAATAGATGGAAAGATCGACAAGTTCAAAAGTTTTTGTGGTTTTCATTATTGAGATGTGTGTCTGTGTGTGTGCGCGCGCGAATATCTCGTGTAATGTATATATACAAAGTGACCATTTCCATGTTGCCCCCACCTTTAAAGATTTTTTTTATTGACAAAACGAGTTGATGGACGCATCTAATAGGTAAAAACTTACTAGGATTCTCGTGGTATTTTTATAATATAAATTTCAAAACTTTTATATTATTGCTTTTAGAGCTGTCAAAACAACATTCAAAATTATTAATATAAGGAGACAATTATCTAATATCAAATAGTTTTTAATAAAAAAAAAAAAACGTGTTCATAAGAACGAAAACAAGAGCTCAACGTTAAGTTATTTTTATTATATGATTTTCAAAATTTCTATTGATACGAATAACGCTGTTGAAGTAAAATTCAAGAAAATTAATTCAAAGAGGAAAATATCTAACATCAAATGATTTAGAATCAACACGTTGTGTTGTCAGTATGTTTTTTCTAAAGTTGTGCCTTCTCCGCAATTGTTTGCATTGTCGCCGCGTATGATTAATTTTAATATTAAGTTGGACTGTTAAAATAAAAAAAACTCAAAATGCAGTGGCTTTTTTCAAGGATTTAAGAGGAGTGCGATAGAGAGATGCGATGTTTTACGTTACGTACGCGTGGTATGCGCACGCGCACCCTACCTTTTTACTTTGCGGTCTTATTTACTCGAGCAAATATTTATTAACATTATTTTTTACAGGGAACCAACTGACTTAAACTTTGTATATTACGATTCCTAAGTTACTATTTTATGGTTGGTTAGAATTTTATTAAACATTGTCTGTTAATTCTAGTAAAGTTTTCAATTGTAAGAGTGATTTTCGACAATTCTTCGTAAGAGCCCATGATAAAGTACGAGAATTCGTTTTATTTATAACTCATCTCTGAACCAACAAGAGGTCTTACATGAATTATGTTAATGCATTCGTAGAATTATACTTAATTTCATCAAAAACTGACTATTTATTCCTTATGGTAGTTAACATCTTAATAGGCATCTTTTTCTTTCCGCTCTGTGTTTAGGTATTTTCTACGCAAATACAATTTGTGGCTGATTTCCTTGACGAAATAAAGCAGCTTGATACGCAATGAGCCTCGGGCTGGCGCGACAAAAAAGGTACTCGTCGGGAAATTCACTTCCTGCTCTAAACTAAGGTATTATCTACGCAAGTGCAGTTTGTGGCTGATTTCCTTGACGAATTAAAGCAGCCCTTTACGCAACGAGTCTTGGAAAGGCACGACAAAAAAGGTACTCGTCGGAAAATTCGCTGACAGTTCTAGGCTTAAGTATTTTCACGCATGTGCGAGGTTAAATTTAACTCTAGAAAAGCAAATTTTACATTTACAGTAAGAATCTGAACAAGTTATATATAATAATATTATGTATCTGTATGAGCAATAATTAAATGGTCTTGTCTGCACGCCGTTTCTGCTTCCCTTAAGGTAGTTCACTCAGCCCAGTGGTACTCCACTCAACAAAATGGCATAAAGATTATGCTGTCTTGTGCCCATACAAGAATTAGTTGATAACCACTGTGCTCTTTTTTTTTCACTTGTTGCGCAGAATGACAAAATCAGAGTTCTACGCATCTGTCAGCATAACACTTTATAGCAACAGTAGCCTCTCTCTTGCGGGGCTCTTATGACGAAGCAAAAAACTACGTGATTTGGATTGAAATATCTCTTAATCTAGTACCGATTGCTCGATTTAACAAAATCACATCTTAATTCTTGTTGTCTAAAGTGTTACATACTAGTTTTTTAAATTTCTAGAAGAGATACTTTTTATGTAGTTAGATGAAATATCAGTTCTTAAGTGCGTTTCCCGTATACTCGTGTGTGAAAAGTGTCAACTTTGAACAAGACTATCTTGAAAACGAGTACCGCTTGCTACCTAAAAAAAAATTTTACAATATCCGTTGAATTCTTAACGATAACATACTTAAAAATATTAAGTCTAGATGAAAATCAATTTTTTGAGTGAACTACCTTAATGTTGCTACGACTCATAAACTATTTTCTTCTTTTACAAGTCGTCATTAATCTTTAAACTGAGATACTGTTACTTCATAGCTTTGTTTATATTTCTGATTATTGAATGTTAATGAATTATAATAATTTTAATTTTTTTGTAGACTTAACAATTCCTGTTCAAATGGGTAATTATTCTAACTCTTTACTATTTTCCTAAAAATAAAACATCACATACCGAAGGCAGTAAAGTAAAAAAAGTCTCAGATCTCGCGTATACTATCATCGCAATATGTACCTAAGACAGTTTCGTAAAAAGTACCGCAAAATGGATCGGAGAAAGTTTCGGACCAGTACCACCAAGTTCTAAAAAAGGTAACGCAAAAAGTACATGAGAAATTTTGAAAACAGAACGGCTAGAAGTCCGGGAAAAAGTACCGCATAAGGTCCCAGAAATAGTCTTGCAACAAATACCGAAGGAAGTACCAAAAAAAGTACATTAGCAAGTCTCGCAAAAGGTACCGCAAAACGTCTCGCAAAAAGTACCAGAGAAAGTTCCACAAAAAATAATTGAGGAAGTCCCGCAGAAAGTACCGGAGGAAGTCTCGGAGGAAGTACCCTAGAAAGTCCCGCAAAATGTACCAAAGAAAGTCTCGGAAATAGTACCACTTAAAGTCCTGAAAAAGACACCATAAAAAATACATGAGAAATTCCCGCAAAAAGTACCGGTGAAAGTACCGCATAAAGTACCGAAGAAGGTCCCGAAAAAAGTACCCGAAAAAGTCCTGGAAAAAGTACCGAAAAAAGTCTCGGAATCAGTACCGCAAAAAGTTCCGGGAAAAGTGCATGAGAAATTCCCGCAAAACGTACCGGTGAAAGTACCGCATAAGGTACCGAAAAAGGTCCCGAAAAAAATACCCGAAAAAGTCCTGCAAAAAGTACCGAAAAAAGTCTCGGAATAAGTACCGAAAAAAGTGCATGAGAAATTCCCGCAAAAAGTACCGAAGAAAGTCCTGCAAAGTCTCCTCGTGTACCCTCCAGTCCTCTGAAGTCCCCTTAGGTTCCCTTGTATCTTTTTAAGTCCCCTTTAGTCTTCTAGAGCCTCCAGAGCTCTCTTTATTTCTCTCAAGTCCTCCGAAATCCCCTAAAGTCCTCTCAAGTCCCCCAAAGTTCCCTTCAATCTTTGAAAGTCTATCGAAGCCACCTTAAATTCACCTAAGTCTGCTGAAGTCCCTTTTACTCCTCTTAAGTCCTCTAAAGTCCATTCAAGTCCTCCAAAGTCCCTCAAAGTCCCTTCGTGTACCCACCAGTCCCATGAAGTCCTCTTAAGTTCCCTTGAGTCTTTTAAAGTCCCCTTCAGTCCCTTTAAGTCCTCTAGAGCCCCCAGAGCTCTCTTTAGTCCTTTTAATTCCTTCGAATTCTTCTTGAGTCCTCTCAAGTAACCCAAAGTCCCCCTAAGTCCACTCAAGTCCCCCAAAGTCCCCTTGTGTACCTTTCAGTCCCCTTGAGTTCCCTTGAAACTCTTGAAGTCCCCTAACGTCCACCAGAGATTTCTTTAGTCCCTTAAAGTCCCCTTAAGTCCCTTAAAGTCCCCCAGAGCGCCCTTATTCCTTTTAAGTCCTTCAAAATCCTATTAAGTCCTCTTAAGTTCTCCAAAGTTCCCTTCAATCTCTTAGAATCCATCGAAGTCACCTTAAATCCACCCAAGCCTCCCGAAATCCCTTTTAGTTCTTTCAAGTCCTCTAAAGACCCCTTAAGTCCTCTAAAGTCCACCAAAATCCCCTCGTGTACCATCTAGTCCCCTTAAATTACCTTGAGTCTCATTACGCCCCCTTTAGTCCCCTTAAGCCCTCCAGAGCCCCTAGAGCTCTCTTTAGTCCTTCCAAGTCCTCCGAAGTCCCCTTGAGTCCTCTCAAGTCCCCCAACGCCCCCTCAAACCCTCCAAAGTCCCCTAAAGTCCCTTCGTGTACCCTCTAGTCCCATTAAGTCCTCTTAAGTTCCCTTGAGTCTTTTAAAGTCCCCTTCAGTCCCTTTAAGTCCTCTAGAGCCCCCAGAGCTCTCTTTAGTCCTTTTAATTCCTTCGAATTCTTCTTAAGTCCTCTCAAGTCACTCATAGTCCCCTTCAGTCTTTTTAAGTCCACTGAAGTCGCCTTAAATCCACCCAAGCCTCCTGAAGTCCCTTTTAGTCCTCTCAAGTCCTCTAAAGTCCCCTCAAGTCATCCAAAGTCTCCTCGTGCACCCTCCAGTCCACTGAAGTCCCCATAAGTCTGTCTTAGTCCTTAGGAGTCCCTCGAAATCCCCTCAAGTCCTTTTAAAGCCTCTGAAGTCCCCTTAAGCCCTTTAAGTCCAGTCAAGTTTCCTTGAGTCCATAGTAGTCCCTAAAAGTCCTCTCAAGACCTTTCAAGTCCTCCAAAGTCCCCTTGTGTACCCTCCAATTCCTTGAAGTCCTCCTAATTTCCTTCAGTATCGATTGGTGTACACAGTTGGTAATTTTTAGTTGCTACGTAATCAAGAATTGTTTTTAATACTCGTTTGATAATAATAACACTGATTGTCTTCGAATTTTGACCAAAAGTTCTGTGAAAATTGAATAATGACAGTTTAGGCCTAGCATTTCTTGAAACGTACTGACAAAATGAAGTAATTGCTTAGTTCGAGGTTTAATTTTCAAGTAATACTTTTTTTCCGTACGACAAAACACTTAACAAATATGATTAAGGGATAAATATGCTAACGTATTACTTTTATATCTAACAGAAAACTAATACAGAAAAAAACATTTGTATTTTTCACGTTAAAGCTAAGTCCATTTTTTTTACGAAACATTTGTGATTTTAATGCAAAACATTTCTTAATGTTGACAACAGTTGTGGTGCCGGAAAAAAAAGTATTACTTGAAAATTAAACCTCGAACTAAGCAATTACTTCATTTTGTCAGTACGTTTCAAGAAATGCTAGGCCTAAACTGTCATTATTCAATTTTCACAGAACTTTTGGTCAAAATTCGAAGACAATCAGTGTTATTATTATCAAACGAGTATTAAAAACAATTCTTGATTACGTAGCAACTAAAAATTACCAACTGTGTACACCAATCGATACTGAAGGAAATTAGGAGGACTTCAAGGAATTGGAGGGTACACAAGGGGACTTTGGAGGACTTGAAAGGTCTTGAGAGGACTTTTAGGGACTACTATGGACTCAAGGAAACTTGACTGGACTTAAAGGGCTTAAGGGGACTTCAGAGGCTTTAAAAGGACTTGAGGGGATTTCGAGGGACTCCTAAGGACTAAGACAGACTTATGGGGACTTCAGTGGACTGGAGGGTGCACGAGGAGACTTTGGATGACTTGAGGGGACTTTAGAGGACTTGAGAGGACTAAAAGGGACTTCAGGAGGCTTGGGTGGATTTAAGGCGACTTCAGTGGACTTAAAAAGACTGAAGGGGACTATGAGTGACTTGAGAGGACTTAAGAAGAATTCGAAGGAATTAAAAGGACTAAAGAGAGCTCTGGGGGCTCTAGAGGACTTAAAGGGACTGAAGGGGACTTTAAAAGACTCAAGGGAACTTAAGAGGACTTAATGGGACTAGAGGGTACACGAAGGGACTTTAGGGGACTTTGGAGGGTTTGAGGGGGCGTTGGGGGACTTGAGAGGACTCAAGGGGACTTCGGAGGACTTGGAAGGACTAAAGAGAGCTCTAGGGGCTCTGGAGGGCTTAAGGGGACTAAAGGGGGCGTAATGAGACTCAAGGTAATTTAAGGGGACTAGATGGTACACGAGGGGATTTTGGTGGACTTTAGAGGACTTAAGGGGTCTTTAGAGGACTTGAAAGAACTAAAAGGGATTTCGGGAGGCTTGGGTGGATTTAAGGTGACTTCGATGGATTCTAAGAGATTGAAGGGAACTTTGGAGAACTTAAGAGGACTTAATAGGATTTTGAAGGACTTAAAAGGAATAAGGGCGCTCTGGGGGACTTTAAGGGACTTAAGGGGACTTTAAGGGACTAAAGAAATCTCTGGTGGACGTTAGGGGACTTCAAGAGTTTCAAGGGAACTCAAGGGGACTGAAAGGTACACAAGGGGACTTTGGGGGACTTGAGTGGACTTAGGGGGACTTTGGGTTACTTGAGAGGACTCAAGAAGAATTCGAAGGAATTAAAAGGACTAAAGAGAGCTCTGGGGGCTCTAGAGGACTTAAAGGGACTGAAGGGGACTTTAAAAGACTCAAGGGAACTTAAGAGGACTTCATGGGACTGGTGGGTACACGAAGGGACTTTGAGGGACTTTGGAGGACTTGAATGGACTTTAGAGGACTTAAGAGGAGTAAAAGGGACTTCAGCAGACTTAGGTGAATTTAAGGTGGCTTCGATAGACTTTCAAAGATTGAAGGGAACTTTGGGGGACTTGAGAGGACTTTAGGGGATTTCGGAGGACTTGAGAGAAATAAAGAGAGCTCTGGAGGCTCTAGAAGACTAAAGGGGACTTAAAAAGATACAAGGGAACCTAAGGGGACTTCAGAGGACTGGAGGGTACACGAGGAGACTTTGCAGGACTTTCTTCGGTACTTTTTGCGGGAATTTCTCATGCACTTTTTTCGGTACTTATTCCGAGACTTTTTTCGGTACTTTTTGCAGGACTTTTTCGGGTATTTTTTTCGGGACCTTTTTCGGTACCTTATGCGGTACTTTCACCGGTACGTTTTGCGGGAATTTCTCATGCACTTTTCCCGGAACTTTTTGCGGTACTGATTCCGAGACTTTTTTCGGTACTTTTTCCAGGACTTTTTCGGGTACTTTTTTCGGGACCTTCTTCGGTACTTTATGCGGTACTTTCACCGGTACTTTTTGCGGGAATTTCTCATGTATTTTTTATGGTGTCTTTTTCAGGACTTTAAGTGGTACTATTTCCGAGACTTTCTTTGGTACATTTTGCGGGACTTTCTAGGGTACTTCCTCCGAGACTTCCTCCGGTACTTTCTGCGGGACTTCCTCAATTATTTTTTGTGGAACTTTCTCTGGTACTTTTTGCGAGACGTTTTGCGGTACCTTTTGCGAGACTTGCTAATGTACTTTTTTTGGTACTTCCTTCGGTATTTGTTGCAAGACTATTTCTGGGACCTTATGCGGTACTTTTTCCCGGACTTCTAGCCGTTTTGTTTTCGAGACTTCTTCCGGTACTGTTTGCGGAACTTACTTAGGTACTTAGTCCGAGATATTCACCAGTATTTTCTCCGGTATTTTTTGCGGTACTTTTTCCGGGACTTTCTTCGATACTTTTTGCGGAACCTCTTTCAGTACTTTTTGTGGGACTTTTTCTAGTATTTTTTTACGGGATTTTCTAGGGTACTTTTGCCGAGACTTCCTACGGTACTTTCAGCGGGCCTTTTTGCGATATTTTCTCCGGGACTGATTGCATTTCTCTCTCGCACCCCTCTCAAATCCTCGAAAATAGCAATTGCATTTTGAGTTTTTTTTTTTTTTTAACAGTCCAACTTAATATTAAAATCAATCATACGCGTCGACAATGCAAACAATTGCGGAGAAGGCATTACTTTAGAAAAAACATACTAACAACTCAACGTGTTGATTCTAAATCATTTGATGTTAAATATTTCCTTCTTTGAATTAATTTTCTTGAATTTTACTTCAACAGCGTTATTCGTATCAATAGAAGTTTTGAAAATTATTTTATAAAAATAACTTAACGTTGAGCTCTTGTTTTCGTTCTTATGTATGAACACGTTTTTTTTTATTAAAAATTATTTGATATTAGATAATTGTCTCCTCATATTAATAGTTTTGAATGTTGTTTTGACAGCTCTAAAAGCAATAATAAAAAAGTTTTGAAATTTATATTATGAAAATAAACTTAAAGATGGTCACTTTTAAGTTTTGTAAACGTTTATAAATCATGTTTTTTTAAGTCTAGATTATGCACTGTCAAGGTTAAAGACAGTGTAGTTACAGAGTGGATTTTTGTCTACTAGTGGTTCGTAGTTCTACTGGCGAGAACTACCGTTCGAATACTTAGTATAATCATATACTGTTTTTTTTGTTTTAGTGTGATGTATCGTTATGTTATTCATTTTTAACAATACAATTTATAAACGTAGTGAAGATTTTTTCAAAATTAATCCAACCCGCCATAGCAAAACCTCAAGGTGGAGAAAAAATTTGCGAAAATTTCGTATTTGTATGGATTTTTCATGTTATAACCTAGGAAATTTTATACAGTAGAAATATTATTAAAAGTAAATATACATTAGAAGACATTCACTTGCAAACTCATTTTGACGGATACTCAAACAAAGAGTGAACAGTAAATTTTTAGGTATAATTTTGTTTTCTGCGTTTATTTTTGTAGTTACAACCAAATTAGTTCAATTACTTACCATAAAATATAATAAAATTATCATGTTATTTTTTCTATAAAATGTAAATTAATTTCATTAAAAAAAAAAAAAAAGAAAAAAGTTAAGGGGTAAGGTATAACAAGACTCCAAAATCATTATATCAAGACAAACGAATTCGACCTTATTAGTTGACGCGATTATGATACAATCGGATCGAATAGCGAGGGGGTGCAAAAAACTGCAAGGGGGGGTCTGAGGGGGGATTATTTTTAAATCCTCAAAATTTTTGGACTGACAGTGTGAATAAGGTTGCATGTTTGCTCTCCAAAATTACTTTATCACATGGAAAGATATATCTTCCCATATTATATAGTTTTTGTGGTAAAGTCGTAATTTACCTTTTTTCGCTGCCTCTCGCTCCCACCACCTTACCTTGTAGCCCCCTTAACTTCCCATCAAAAAGTGTAGTTATTTTTTAGTTTTTTTGTTGATTTTCAAAAAATTACATTACACTATTCCAACCGTCACCCAATCTTACTCCCTTACGCCACCTCTCGCTTCCCCACAGCTTCTCCTTAGCTTTCTTTTTACAATTTCACAGCCATTATCTTAACTTTTCATAATAAACCACCTAATAACGTTAATAAACACGTATTTACGATACTTTCTTGATCAGAATTTGAAAACGTCTAAAAAATATCATTCGGCTATAACTTGCTGAACCTCTTATGTATTTATCAACCATTTCTAAGGCTTTCTCTAAAATTATTTAAGCTTCATCCTAAATAATCTAATAAGCCTCTTGTAATTTTTTGTTCTTGTTTTTAAATTCGTAAAACACATTTTCTACATTGTTTCAGTCTAACGGAAGTCTGTTTTTATGGCTTTTCATGCCTTTTAAAAGCAATACCGAGGTTATATCAGTCAAAGCCATTGACCAATTTTTTTTTTACGGTGAGAAATAAAATAATAACATAATGTTTAGTATAAGTAAGTTTTTCTCAAATCTGCAGAACCATCGATGAAAGAAATTTTATCATTTTTTTTTGCAAGTTGTGTAAAATATTTTTTTGATCATTATTTAATTTATATACAATGAGACAAGTACTTTTTCACAAAAGGTATTTCTCTATCCGTAAGATTTTGTGTATCTTTAATTCGTTTGGGGATAG
Source organism: Copidosoma floridanum (assembly GCF_000648655.2). Next base: position 1,367,691 of record NW_019379675.1, read on the forward strand.
GTGGATTAAAACATTTACATGATTTATCTTCTGATTCTAAGATTTGGTAATCATTAAAAAGGGTGCGATTATCACTATTATCAATCAAATCTGGAATATCTCTTACATTCATTTTAAATTTCATCACCTTGAATATTTTCCAGAATTAAAAACCACGCAAAAACTTGTCTTTACAAATTAGGAAGTCTAACAGTTATTGATACTTAGAAAGTATTAGAAAGTATTAGTAATTGAAGAAAGATGGTCGATTAAAGCCATTGTGGTTGCTGTATCTTTAAACGTCTGGTATTCAATCTTTTTCAAAGTTCCAATATCTTTGTGGGCTGTTGCACCCAAAAATCGCTTATAATCTTTTGGAAAAAATTTGTTAAATCTACCTATTGCAATATTTTTCATAAAATTTTCTTTTTTTCTCTAATTTTTGATTTCGTTATTAAAAATGTAATTTTTTGAAATATGTACATACTTTATTGATTTTGCAAAATAATCATGATTGTTTAATTACATCCACACTGTTAGTTGCGTTAAATAGTTTTATACTATTTTTTAAATTATTTTTGATAATAAGTTTTTATTTGTTTTGAAGGTAAGAAGCTAAACTTACAACATTGTGCCTTCTAGCACAAATTTCAAATTCTTATAGTCTCCAAACTGCTCTCATAAGACCCAGGTATTTGGTATCAATATAACTACTAATTTCATGCACAACATATAACGTTGATATGATATTTATCATTTATCAATCAAAATATGTTATACTTTACAACCATACTATCTACTGAAATATTATCTTTTGACGGAGTTTTGCGAATATGTTTATGAGTAAATTTGTTCTTTTATATTGTGGGCAACCGTTTGTTTAAAATGTAGTTAAAAATATATTATGTTTCTAAAAGGTATTAAAAATTTTTTTGTACACTTTTGATAAGAATAAACAATACAAGGACTGTGTTCTAAATGGGGACAGTAAAACATGTGTTTAATGACTAATTTTGTATTTTCAAAAAAAAATAGTAATCAAAATTTGATAAGAGCACACCTACTATAGATTTTCAGGGTAACTGAATTCGAATCCGATTTCTGTTTAACCCAATGACGCCAAGATTTCTTACAACCTCCAAATTTGGACAAAGAACCTTGAAATTTACTGTTAAAAAAATATGGTAATCAAAATCGCATCAGACTACACCTACTATAGGTTTTCAGGGTCATTAAATCTAACTTCGACCTCTGTTTTATCCTAACTCGTAACGATTTTTCAAAACCCCCAAACTCAGCTAACAACCTTAAAATTTTCCTAGTTTCTGAACCCTTTAACTCAGACACCTAATACTTTAAAATCTTTTATCTTTCCCACTTAACAACACAAGAACCTCTTCACATTTTAGACTTACAACCCTCAAATTGGACTGCTAACGTAATGTAACCCAGAAGGAGCGAGTGGACAGCACAAAAATTAAAATTTTTAAATCTTACCCACCGTTAAATGATTTTAAAATGGTAGCTGAAAAGAACTTCTACCCAACATCACATGGCAAAGGACCGTGTGGCAAAGTAAGTGGAACTCTAAAACGACTTGCTTCTAGAGCAAGCCTTAAAGAGTAAATAATCTTATCTGTACACCAAAGGAGTTATTTGACTGAGCTACAGGAGCTCTACCAAGAACAACGTTGCTATTCACCCAATGAAGAGTACGTAAAAAAAAGAAAAACGACTATCAGCACTGTTTAAAAAAGCTATAATAATAAAAGAGACTTGAAAATACTATTTAATGATTCTTATCTCACTTCAGGAGTTAAAAGCTAAGTAATTGTGTATGAATAAGAAAAAAACATTTAAAATTTTCAAGTTAAAAATGAATATTATAATGATAATAAATATTAACACTATAGAGATATTAAGATTAACAATAAAGACATAAAATACTCATAAATGGAAATCCTAATGTATTACTTGTTTCT
>NW_019379675.1:1371625-1388919 GCF_000648655.2 Copidosoma floridanum
CTTCAAAAAAAGTTTAGTCACATCTACACCGTTGACCTATATCGTACAATACAGTGACCCGAGCAGACGTATGTATACAAAAAGTACATAAGTCAGCCCCGCATTAAATTATTTTCTTAGTTCAGCGTCTCATTTATTTTTATTATAATTACGATTCCCCACAACTCCTATTCATTTTACGTACAACTTTCTGACCAATTCAAACTACGCGGGCTACCGCTCTTCGGCGTAGCAGACGCCCCACACTTTTCATCTGTTCCGTGACTTGCACAGTTATCTACTATTTTCACAACATATCCTATAAAACCCATGGTAATGTCCAAGTACCTGAATGTCGTTGGAAAGATTCTATTTTCTTCTATCTGCTACATAGTTTTCCATGAAGAACTACAGTATCTTTGCTGAGATATCATATAACCTGCGCCACTAATTTGACGACCCTCCATAAGAGGCTATGTTACAGAGTCTATTTTAGTTAGTTTTTTTCAACAATTTTGGTGGTGACGAGGTCTGAAATTTTGGGAAGAGACTCCATGCACCTTCAATATATTATGTTTCTAAAAGGTATTAAAAATTTTTTTGTACACTTTTGATAAGAATAAACAATACAAGGACTGTGTTCTAAATGGGGACAGTAAAACATGTGTTTAATGACTAATTTTGTATTTTCAAAAAAAAATAGTAATCAAAATTTGATAAGAGCACACCTACTATAGATTTTCAGGGTAACTGAATTCGAATCCGATTTCTGTTTAACCCAATGACGCCAAGATTTCTTACAACCTCCAAATTTGGACAAAGAACCTTGAAATTTACTGTTAAAAAAATATGGTAATCAAAATCGCATCAGACTACACCTACTATAGGTTTTCAGGGTCATTAAATCTAACTTCGACCTCTGTTTTATCCTAACTCGTAACGATTTTTCAAAACCCCCAAACTCAGCTAACAACCTTAAAATTTTCCTAGTTTCTGAACCCTTTAACTCAGACACCTAATACTTTAAAATCTTTTATCTTTCCCACTTAACAACACAAGAACCTCTTCACATTTTAGACTTACAACCCTCAAATTGGACTGCTAACGTAATGTAACCCAGAAGGAGCGAGTGGACAGCACAAAAATTAAAATTTTTAAATCTTACCCACCGTTAAATGATTTTAAAATGGTAGCTGAAAAGAACTTCTACCCAACATCACATGGCAAAGGACCGTGTGGCAAAGTAAGTGGAACTCTAAAACGACTTGCTTCTAGAGCAAGCCTTAAAGAGTAAATAATCTTATCTGTACACCAAAGGAGTTATTTGACTGAGCTACAGGAGCTCTACCAAGAACAACGTTGCTATTCACCCAATGAAGAGTACGTAAAAAAAAGAAAAACGACTATCAGCACTGTTTAAAAAAGCTATAATAATAAAAGAGACTTGAAAATACTATTTAATGATTCTTATCTCACTTCAGGAGTTAAAAGCTAAGTAATTGTGTATGAATAAGAAAAAAACATTTAAAATTTTCAAGTTAAAAATGAATATTATAATGATAATAAATATTAACACTATAGAGATATTAAGATTAACAATAAAGACATAAAATACTCATANAATGTCAAACATACTATTATTATTAAAAATTAGTCATGGTCAACAAATAAAAATTCGGCTCATTTAAGTTAGCAACGGGAGTGACACTGTTCAAAGCTAAAAAAAAAAAAACAAATTAAAATAAATGTTTTTTATTGATAGCAAATTTCTTTGTCACTGTTAAAATCTGAAAATAGGTACATCACAAGATACGGCCAATACATACTGATTTCATTTGGTTGTATCAATGTACTTGTGCAGTGATGAAAACTGCAGCCCTCCTAAGTTCTAAATTAATAATTTTGCAATAGGTTGCTATTCTTTTTTGGGAAACCGGTCCGTATGAATACTGTCAACAGAGCTAATATCCATGTTATATCCAAATTTCATTGAAGAAGAAGAAAAAAAAATATTTACAGAAATTTGTCAATTCTTTTCTTTTTTTTCTTTTATCTACTTTACTTGGTATGTTTTTGTTTACGTTTTGTACCCTGTAAATAGTACCCAGCAGAATAGATGACCGAGTCGTCTGAGGGGAACTTTGCAAGGGGCCCGCACGAAAGACTCGCACACCGTGCGGTTAGAGCAAAAAGTTGAAAGCAAAAAAGGTCTCTCATACGGCAAAAGCTGAAAAGCGTCCTATAAATCAAAATACCAATACTAATACCAATACCAATATTTCACGGTCACTTACCTACAGAATTGTATCGGCCTGGCTATGTCCATTATGAAAATGTTTGATGTTGAACAAGAAAGCAGCAAAAATGCCCACTGTGTGCCGGAGGCCAAACTATTTTTAATGATGGTAAAAACAATGTAGGAGGATATATACGAGTGTTTGTGAGCATGTATACTTTTTATATGTTTTTTTCTAGCACCTAAGTGGCAAAGAGGATCTTTAATGATAAATAGCTATTAAGGTGACTCCTCACTATAAATCCCACAAGAAGAGTAAGCATACTGCAACACAGCTTTTCATTGGCTGTGGAGGTTCTTGACTGAAAATGGATAGGTACCTACAGTCCCTTCAAAAAAAGTTTAGTCACATCTACACCGTTGACCTATATCGTACAATACAGTGACCCGAGCAGACGTGATATATTCTATTAATTTCATCTATTAGTCAAAAAAGTACGTAAGTCAGCCCCGCATTAAATTATTTTCTTAGTTCAGCGTCTCATTTATTTTAATTATAATTACGATTCCCCACAACTCCTATTCATTTTACGTACAACTTTCTGACTAATTCAAACTACGCGGGCTACCGCTCTTCGGCGTAGCAGACGCCCCACACTTTTCATCTGTTCCGTGACTTGCACAGTTATCTACTATTTTCACAACATATCCTATAAAACCCATGGTAATGTCCAAGTACCTGAATGTCGTTGGAAAGATTCTATTTTCTTCTATCTGCTACATAGTTTTCCATGAAGAACTACAGTATCTTTGCTGAGATATCATATAACCTGCGCCACTAATTTGACGACCCTCCATAAGAGGCTATGTTACAGAGTCTATTTTCCAGTTAGTTTTTTTCAACAATTTTGGTGGTGACGAGGTCTGAAATTTTGGGAAGAGACTCCATGCACCTTCAAGAATCATCCTTTAAAATATCATTTAATACTCCAGTGTTTTGATTTAGTGAGGAGCCACCTTAAATTCATCAGTACATAATATAATCACAAATTGAATTATATTAACTTGACTTTTATTTATTTGTAATTATATAGTTCTTGGTGCACTGAATCGTCTTTTATTAAAATTATTGTTACACTATGTATGAAACTTGAATTTTTGTATGTATTTTTATGACATAATACTAACGCATGTATGAATTTCAATTATTCGTTTGTAAGAATGGATACCGTTTAAGTATCACCCTTATTTTTGTAAGGCCCCTTACAGAGCCCCATCAAACCATGAAGAGATAGTACTCTTTAGTCCTTTCTTCAAAATAGATTTGTAATACAAAGTGTATGTGTTATGCCAGCCTGTTTCTTATTAAACCTTTCGGCATGTACGTGTCAAAAAAAACTTTAAAAAATTTTTTTTCGTCTATATGACAAATGATTTTTTTTATAAATCTGATTTTTTAATTAAAAACATATTTCTTTCGTGAAAATAACATAAAACTCATTTAAATTATACGTGTTTACGTGGAAAAATACTTATCTTAACATAACTTTTTTAAATAACCAAATAACTCGAATAACTGTGTTCGAAGGTTTATTTAATTATTTATTTGATGAAACAGATTGCCAGTTTCCCGATAAAAATAAAACTTAATGAACCTTCAATATATTTTTGTACAACGTAAATTAAAACAAATAACAACGAAAAAATTTAAACTCATCAACGCATGTTTCTGTTTTCAGGAGGTTTACCGCAAAGGTGCTATATCAAGCAGGGGGACAATGGGTGATGTCGCTATCAGTCGTGAAGTTGTCGAGTTGGCTGTCGGATCCTTAGAATGCATGGTCAAATTTGCTCCCTGATCAGTAACGTGCGTGGTCAAGTTATCTTTCACCTATAAAAAGCCTAATGATGCTATAAATAAACGTTCATTGTACCTTAGTAGAATTTGCGACCGACAATAGACTTCAGTGCTGGAAGTGTACTGTAGAATTGCAAAAGTGACCTTGAAATGGACTCAAACAACGCAACAGTTAGAGAATCTGTAGTACTAAACGCATATTGCCGTTGATGACGGTATTATTATCCGTTATAATAATTTTTCTGTTATATTTTAATAAGCGCGTTGTACGTGAGAGTAAATGAACGATTTCAGATTACTGACTTTAAGAAAAAGTGTGACGGAAGTGGATTTTGCAAGTTGCTCCCCTTCGCCCCTTGTGCCGTGCAGTCCTGTCCCATCCCACGCCAGTCCCCTCCCCTCCGCAAAAAACGTTTTATGAGATTCGAACCTGCGATCTTTTACACGCTAGCTGGGGCCTTTACCCCCTTTGCTATGAGCGATTCCTCTATAGAAAATTCGATAACTTCATAATTTCATTTAGTTAGTTTATTAATTACACCGATAAATAAACAATTCATTTAATAAACTATTTTCTTGTTTAAATCTTTTTTTCAAAAACTTAAAAATTGGTATATTTAAGCAGAGCAGCTTTCCCGTGTATTAATCGGTATTTATTTACTTATCATACATTGTTACTTTTACAATCAGTAAATAATTGTTTGTACAATTTTTTTATACTTTTCAAAAAATTTTCAAAAATAAAAAAAAATGTTTAGTAAGGTAAATGTACCAATTGACGGAACATGTCCCAATTTACGAAACATCAAACTATACATGCTATTTTACAACTAATTTCACCAAAAAATTATTTTTAAGCAATTAATAGTTAATTTTAATATTTTTGAACTGAAGAGGCTCGATTATTACATTCAATTAAAAGTAAAATAAGTTTCTCTGCATAATGGTTTCATAATAGAGACATAATCAAACATAACCTAACTTATTTAGTTGTCCGTATTATGAAGCGAACTTTTAAAATGAAATTCAATTCCATTACAAATAAATAATTGGCATAAAATGCAATTGTATCAAAAGAAAATCGTGTCATTTGAGCAACGTACTTCAAATAACTTAAAATTAGTACCCACAAATTACTCTATGAAGGAAGTTCCATAATCGGAACATAAATAATGAAACACTGGGACAAGCCTTTTGGTGTTTTTTCATAATAGGGACATATTAGATGTTTTAATTTTATTAGAAAAAAACAGTCTATTTTGCATAAAAATAATATAAAAAATTATAATAAGTTACTAAAGTTAAAGCGATTTAAGAAAAACCAAAATCACTAGCATTAAAGCATGTCCGCTTTTTTTAACGTAATAGAGAAAAAAAAATGCGAAAAGTTATTTCATAATTGGTACTTTTACCTTACTGTATGAATACAATTATTGATTTTTATTGCGTTTTATTTTTTAACAATTTCTCCATTCGTGATTACGGTGATTTTTTGACTTAAGGACGTTCTTAACACAGTTACCGGGGGAAAAGTTCGGAGAGGTTAAAGGAGCGCAAATGTATGCCGCAATGCTGGCAATTATGTTTCTCATATAGATGTAATTACTTACACGCGCTTACGCATACTTGACCCCTTATTTCTTCAGTTGTTGAAAAAAAAACATGTTGACCTATTGGAAAATTTAATAGGTGTATCGAAAATAGATCTATCTGTCGAATAAGTTACAATGAGCGAGCTCTGAGTCAGTAGTTTTTGTTACAAAATCACTTGAAAAACGGCATTTTTTTAATTACTTTGTAGAAACTCAAAAACTAAGTGGTTAAGAGAAAAAAGTTATATATTTTGGGAAGAGACTCCATGCACCTTCAAGAATCATCCTTTAAAATATCATTTAATACTCCAGTGTTTTGATTTAGTGAGGAGCCACCTTAAATTCATCAGTACATAATATAATCACAAATTGAATTATATTAACTTGACTTTTATTTATTTGTAATTATATAGTTCTTGGTGCACTGAATCGTCTTTTATTAAAATTATTGTTACACTATGTATGAAACTTGAATTTTTGTATGTATTTTTATGACATAATACTAACGCATGTATGAATTTCAATTATTCGTTTGTAAGAATGGATACCGTTTAAGTATCACCCTTATTTTTGTAAGGCCCCTTACAGAGCCCCATCAAACCATGAAGAGATAGTACTCTTTAGTCCTTTCTTCAAAATAGATTTGTAATACAAAGTGTATGTGTTATGCCAGCCTGTTTCTTATTAAACCTTTCGGCATGTACGTGTCAAAAAAAACTTTAAAAAATTTTTTTTCGTCTATATGACAAATGATTTTTTTTATAAATCTGATTTTTTAATTAAAAACATATTTCTTTCGTGAAAATAACATAAAACTCATTTAAATTATACGTGTTTACGTGGAAAAATACTTATCTTAACATAACTTTTTTAAATAACCAAATAACTCGAATAACTGTGTTCGAAGGTTTATTTAATTATTTATTTGATGAAANAGTTTTTCTATGATATATATAAAGAAGATTTTGATAATTTTTAGGCTAGCGTTATTTTTTTTTTTTTTTCATAAGAAATACTTTTTTGCGACCGTCACTTCCGGCACAGGTCACGGTCAAAAAATCATCCAAAATCGTAGTATTGTTTTTTTACAGTACTATTGATTCCTAAAATGTGAAAAAAACAATTTTTTTTTATCCTGTTCCAATATTTCTTGATAAGATTTAGGTAGAATTCTGATCTTGTCTTGTGAGACATCAGAATTATCTGATTTTTATATAGTATGCATCAAAAAATACCTAAAAATTCCTTGATTGCTACACAAATCTTACCAATGTTTGGTATTTATTTTAGAGTCACACAAAATGAGAGTGTCATACGATACAACGGGAGCTGTTATCAGTAACGAAGTAACGGTAAAAAAGGAAAGATGTAACTTAACTAATAAATTCATATAAAGCATGAAACAGTAATAATAATAATTTACACTATTTCGTTACTAATAAATAAAACTGAAGTAAAATTGAAAGTAAGTAGATAAACAAGAGCATCTCCATCACACCCGTGCTGCAATCGCCGCACCGCGCCGTGGCGACACTGACACACCTCCCTTTTCCTATAGTTGTACTTCTTTCTCTGCGCGTGCCACGTAAGTTTAGTAAGAGATTTAGCTCTCTCTTGCACAGCTTTCTTTATCCACGCACGCTGCATTATTTTGATACCACATTAGTATATTTTAATTGCAAAAAACCTCTTCGTACATAATATTTAACAAATTATCCTGCAGCATCCCCTTTTTTATTACCTGGATATTTCTTATGGCACATGAAAAGTTAATACTGAAGCTGTGGAATCGACATGGCAAATAGTCCTTGGTAAGTTTTGCTAGGGCCGGACATTCATACTCCTCGGTGCTTATAATATATTTTATGTTAAAAATAATATCACCTGCATAAAATCACCTCTTGAAGATGATTTTTTTTTTTCGAGACCCTTAACGTACACCTTTTCAGCGTCAACCAGCTCGTTTTTAAAAACTCTCAGTCCTTTTTCATAAGGAACGTTGCCATAATTCCAGCTAAGGCCATGGAAATTGGTTATCAACCATTGATTTCGTCTTATGTTCCGAAATGATAAGTTTTTTCACGCAAGAGGTGGCTTGAGTGCGATTACAACAGGTATGGAATTTTTTTTTTCCAAGTTCAACATACGAAATTTCTTTAAAAATAAATTTGTTAAAGAAAAAAAAAAAAAAACAAGTTCTCAATTGTTTTCAAATGTCTTATCGTAAAACATACCGGAACAATTCATTTTTGCACTGTTTGACTAGGGAACTTCTTTTGGAAATTAGTCATGGTCTCGATTCAATATCTTAAAGATGCGGCTCATTGCATATGGCAATCGTATCAACAAACAGATAATGCCGAAGTTGATGTGTTTGATATTTAAAGACTATTTGATACATGTCTTACAACAATGAGTGATAGTAATATTTTTCTTCGATAAGTTATTTAACAACATCAGAAAAACAAATGTTTCAATCATCAGCAATTTTATTAAAAACTGTTTTACAGCTACTTTATGATTATTTAAAGATATCCAAAGCAAAAAAAATATTCAGCATTGAACCAAAAGTTTTTGTGTCCGTTAGTGAACTTGAAGTGGAGGCAGCAGTTAGTGCATTTGAAAACGAACCTAAAAATTTTGTACACGACAACATTCAAGAAGCCGCAACGAAAGTCAAGACATGGAGAAATGCGCATATCACATGCGTTCAAGGTTAAAGTATATCAACTGCAGCTCTAAATGTTGAGAACGATACACTGGTAGGTCTTAGCGATATAAATGTTGCATTTGAAAATTGCATCACTACAGCTTTAATTGTAAATTTTAAGCATCTAGGTCTAAAAAAGTTTCTTAAGGATGCCGAACAAAAATTTGTTCAACGAATTAAAAGATCTCTTGAGGAACACTCAGCATTAAAAGTAAACACCATGTTGACGGCTAAATATGTAATAGTTAAAGATAATGTCAAGAATGTAGTTTTAAAATGTTTTAATACCAAATGGCAAACGATTTAGCTGTTTACTGACATAAATGATAGGTTTCATGTAAACGTGAGACAGTCAATTGAAAAAAGTATGGATGATTTTCAAGATAAAGAATCTGGCTGGTCTCTACACTAAATTTTAAACTTGATCGTAAACATTAACAAACTAAACCCTATGCGAGGCAGTTCCTTTATAGAGTTACCAGACTACATATAAAAAAATGCTTGCGTAAATGTAACAAACAAAGACGATCAGTGCTTTAAATGGCCTATTTTATGGACGTTACATGAAGTGAAAAAAAACCAAATCGTCTTTCTAACTATATCCATTATGAAAATGAATTAAACTCTAATGGTATCCAGTTTCCTAGAAACCCTAAAAAAATTGTTAAATTTGAAAATCAAAACGAGGTTCCAGTTAATTTATATTTTTTTAAAAAGAAGGGCAATACTAATGCTATTTTTCCTAGTCATTTGACTGAAACAAAAAAGATAATCATGTAAATATTTTATTGATAATGATGGTGACGATGACGATGACGATGATGATGATGATGATGATGATGATGATGATGATGATGATGATGATGATGATGATGATGATGATTATGATGATGATGATGATGATGATGATGATGATGATGATGATTATGATGATGATGATGATGATGATGATGATGATGATGATGATGATGATGATGATGATGATGATGATAATGATGATGATAATGATAATTATGATGATCATGATGATGATAATGATGATGATGATGATGATGATGATGATGATGATGATAATGATGATGATAATGATGATGACTGTGACGTACAGTATAAATGTCACTATGTTTGGATAAAAAATTTATCCCGCTTAGTACGCAAGCAGTTAACACAAAATCAATATGCAGTTAATTTACGTGATTACTGCTTCCACTATTTTTGGTCAAAACAAAAGTTAGAAGCTCATGAAATTGATTAAAGTATTTAAAGACTTTCGAAATAACTGTACCGAAACATACAAACTAGGCCCAGCTCATTATTATACAGCACCCGGCATAACTTGGGATGCTATGCTAAAATATGCAAAGGTTGGTAATGAATTCTTGTTAATTAATTCTAACAAAGCTGAATAATATACTTAAACAAAATGTACTTTTTCAATTTTAGGTAAAATTTAAATTGCTGACGGACATAGATCAAGTTTTATTTATAGAGCACGGCAAACGAGGTGGAATAAGCCAATGTTGCAATTGATGTGCCAATGCCAACAACCCCTATGTCAAAGAAGGTTATCAAGCAAATAGGGATAAAAAATATTTAATGTATTATGATGTTAACAATTTGTATGGTTGGGCTATGACTCTACCACTACTTTACGCAGGATTTAAATGGGTACAAAATATAAACCCCTTGGAAATTTTAAACGTGGCAGATGATGCTGAAATTGGTTATACACTAGTAGTTGATCTCGAATATCCGGAAACTCTTCACAATGCTCATAAAAACTTACCTTTCTGTGCTGATTATTTGATACCCTTAACTTCCAAACAAAAAAAATTAATGACTACGCTGTATGATAAAAAACTTTATGTGATACATTATCGCGCACTTCAGCAAGCTGTGAGTCACGGCCTCCGAATAACAAAAATTTATAGAGCAATACAGTTTAATCAAAGTAACTGGTTGAAAAAATACATAAATTTAAACAGGAAAAAGCGTTATCATGCGAAGAATTAGTTTGAGAAGACGTTGTTTCAGTTATTCAACAATGCTGTGCATGGGAAAACGATAGAAAGTGAACGCAAACGCATTGATGTTAAACTTGTTAATAAGTGGAATGATAGATATGGTGTCAAGGCTTACATTGCACAATCGAATTTTTATAGTTGTGACATATTTGACGTGGAGTTGTTAGCTATAAAATTGTTGCGTACTGATGTATGTATTAAAAAACCAATATATGTGGTACTCAGTGTGTTGGATCTATCAAAGACGCTTGTTTATAAATTTAATCACGATTTTATGAGAAGTAAAATGAATAATCATTATAAACTCTTCTACATAGAGATTGATAGTCTTGTGTACGAAATAACTGATCAAAATATTTTTAATGTTATGCGTGAAAATATTGGGGAATTTTATACTTCAGACTATAGTTATAGTAATGAATTCAACATACCTAGTGTCAATAAAAAAATTGTTGGGTTGATGAAGGATGAATGTAATGGAAAGATCATGTTGGAATTTGTGGGACTGAGGAGCAAAACGTTTAGTATAAAGATACAAGATCAAAATATGCTGAAGAAATCTTAAGGTGGTAAAAATTACGTTGTGAAAACTACGATAACTTTCGATGACTATATTACATGCTTGTGTAAAAACACTAGTACAACACGTAAGCAAAAAGATATTAAATCACGTCATCATTAGCTCTTAACGAAAAAGGGCCACACAAATACTCTACCATAGAGTCATTTTAGCATAATAGTAATGAAAGCAGCCAATAGAGAAGAGCAGATAGAAGGGGGAGTCAATCAGATGGAAGAAGCTGGACAGGTATGCGCAGATGAACAGCTGAGAGTAGAGGGAGAAGCTGCAGATGAGCCGCCGAAAATGAAGGAGGTAGCATCAGAATTTGAGGTGTTGCAGCAAGCAGAGCTTATTCTTCTCGCAAACAGAGGTGTGAATGGATCGATGTGAATCAAGTCGGACCACAGAAGCTTTTCAGCAAGCCATCGTCTTCCTTTGTACGTGTCTTTACAAGTGAATCGTTGAGCAAAAAACGTCGATATACCTAAAGGTTAGTTAACAGACACGATTGTATACATTCCTTGTATAATTTTTACTTACATCATTGAATTAAATATCTTTTCCTTCTATGATTGTGTTACAGATGGATCTCGCAGCGTTCAATAAAATTGCTAGTAATAATTTTCTACCAACAAACCAAGTTACTGGTATGGTTCCAAATCAAAATTATTTGGTAACTAAGTTGAAAAAATGTAAAACCTAAGTATGAAATTAAGATAGTTGCTGAATTGGCAGATGAGTTCCAAGTTTTTCTGACAAACAAAATATGTACCGCACTCATAGAGCATGAAGAATTTTTCAATTAATTATTAGAATCAGTGAAAAAATTTAAATTATTTGTAGTGTAAAATGGTGAACAAATAATAATCTAATGCATAAGTTTGTAAATATTAGGAAAAAAATAAGTTTTTTTATTTTTAGAACTGAAGTGTATTTATTTGTTCAAATACATTCCTTTTCTCGCTCTTAGAAATTGTTCCTATTCGGGGCATTATTTTATTAATTATTGTATATTAAAATAATCATTTTCCTTAAATAAGATCGTTTCTACATAAATTTGAATTTTGAAATTTTGCGCGCAACTCTGACTTCCAACTCAGTACTTAATAGTACCACCTATCGATCACCAGGTGGCGACCACTAGTCTTTAGCGAAAATCGCAAGTAAGAAAGCGACGTTAAGTAAATAAGACGGACTGTGTGACGACTGATTGGGATCGATCCGAGATTTGCAAATACGTGTAATGCATACCACTTAAGCCACTCACTTGACTTAAAATAGTGATAGTTAAGTACATATTCAATAAACATCACTGCACCAATGTAAGACGCTTGACTATACCTTCTTTTCCCACGAACCTTAAAAAAAAAAAAGAAAAAAAAAAAGAAAAAACTAGACACCCACTAGTCAACCTGGTGACCAACTCATCGAGGCCTCTACGAATTACCGATCAATCGACGCACCTCTCCGATGAGTTGGATTCCGATAAATCAAACGGAGCCACAACGCCAACAACATCGGAGGCAGTGCCATCATCGTTGTTCGACTTAAAGGGACGGCTCGAGTCACTCGAGAGTGACTCTGATCTCTTCCAACCGCTCTTTCCCACTCAAAGTCGTCCAACCCCAACGGCCACTTAACAATTTGGCGCTCGACGTGGGGCCATCTCCCAAGAACTCTCAGCTGCTGCTGGGAGGTACCCACGAGCAGTGTGCCCACGAGTCACCGAGTCCAACAGCGCCACCAACTGATAAACGCCTAACTCGCCATCAAGCAAAACTCTTTCTAGGTGGGAAGAAACACCTAGGGGCGATCGAAAAAAAAAAAAAAAAACAAAGAAGCAAAAAATACACTATACAATGACTGCCACAGACACTACCAGCCTCGAGGAGCTACTAGCTAAACTTCTGCAAAGGGCTCAGAAGCAGTTACCCGAGCTACCTACATATGGAGCTTGCAACCATGAAGACCCGGAAGTCTTTCTCGCCCAATGTAAACTCTATTTTAAGGCTCATCGCACCTTGGATACCCATTAGACTTTGGTAGCAACAAAGGGGCTTCGTGGCGACGCAGAAAAATGGTGGCAGGTTTATAAATATCTGTCTTTCACCTTGAAACATTTTGGGAAGCTTCTTCGGGCACGCTTTGACAGTCCGGCGATCCAGGGAAAACTATATTCCAAGCTATATTCCAAACATCAAACCAAGAAGGAACCAGTAGCAGCATTTTTGCAGGAGAAGTACCTTTTGTTTAAAAGAATCAATCCTGCAGCCGAGGAAGAAGTAATTATCACCACGGTCATCGAGCTCATTCGTCCACCTATTCGTCAGTTTCTCCGAAGCCATACATTTAAAACCTACGCAGATCTTCTCACTATGGCAGTCCAGTTGGAAAAAGACGAAGAAGACCTCACGAAGACACGGGGCAAGAAGTCTGGTACGGACGCCAAGCAAACCCCAGTGACTACCTTTACTGGAGCCAACCCAAACCGTTGGCTACCCAAGTATCACTTCTGTCCCGATTACCACCTTCACAAGGACTGTCCCATTCGAATTGCTCGAGTCTCAACTCACCCGGGAAACGAAACTGGAGTGTCAGGGGAGCCGGCCACAGGCGCTCCGAAGGGACGCCGGCAATAAATGTCACCAGCATGCCCCGCCAACCACTACAAAAAATTATGGTTGGACTGGGTCAGCGAGAAATAGCTGCTCTGGTTGACCAAGCATCTACCGACAATTTTGTACATCCTTTACTACTTTCGGAACAGGAGAAGATCACACCTTATACTTAACAGTGTGACTTGGCATGTGGTAATGCAACTCTCACGACCTCCGGCAGTGTTTTTCTTGACCTACGGATTCAGGGAAAGTCATTCAAATTTAGCTTCTTCGTAGCACCAGACCTACGACATCAAATGGTCCTGGGTCCAACAACACTTTACACGGAGAAATCTATCTTGGATTTGACGAATGGAGTGCTATACTTCGGAAGTAGCCAACGAATAACTATCCCATTTGTGTCAAGCCCATCTCGGGAGAATCAGCAAACAGCTCTAAACTTAGATCAGGTTCAACATGGATTCACTGGAGAAGAACGTACTGGCCTCTTCAAACTGTTGCAAGGACACACAGAAGTCTTTGGACCTTTAACGGGAAAGTTACGTCAAACTCGCACCACACAACACGAGATCCGGGTCAGACCACACCAACCTTTCTGGTTAGCACCATATCCTTGCTCAGACAAGCGCAGGGAACTCATCGAGGAGCAAGTTCAAAAGATGCTAGCTGGTGGCATCATCGAGCCATCCTTCTCATCATATAGCTCCCCTGTCATCTTTACACCCAAAAAAGATGGCACCATGCGATTCTGTGTGGATTATAGTCGGCTGAATTCGATTAACGAAGACACCTCTCAACGGGTACCCCACATACATCACGCCGTAAAGGATATAGGTGGAGCTATTGGGTTCTCGAAGTTGGAACTCAAAAGCGGCTACTGGCAAATAGCGATGGCACCCGAGTCTATGCAATACACAGCTTTCTCCACACACACCGGTGGTTGCTACCAATTCCGAGTTATGCCATTCGGGCTGAAAGGAGCACCTGGAACCTTCCAAAGGCTAAAGAGTCAGGAAGTCCTTACCGGATACCTGGGGAAGTTCTGTCTTGTCTACCTGGACGATATCATCGTCTATTCCAACACACAGGGAAAACACCTCAGACATATCGCTCTTGTCTTGGAGAGGTTGCAAATCCACGGACTCACAGTAGCCATCAGAAAATGTGTCTTTGGGGTGTCGGAGTTAACATACCTAGGACATCAAGTCACCGCCGAGGGAAACAAAGCCTTACCCGAGCATGTCGAGAAGCTATGCAGTTTACCAGTACCAAAAACTCGAAAACAGCTGCAGTCCAATTCTCAACTGCAACTCTCGAAACCTCTACAATTGGCTCAACCACATGAGGGTTGGCCATATGTCTTGCAGACGGACATTAGCGCTCGTGGAATGGGAGCCGTCTTATATCAGATCAGACCCGATGGACAGCGTAGTATCATCAGTTATGATAGCGCCAAGTTCAATTCATGTGAAGCAAAATATCATAGCAATGAGCAAGAGTGCTTAGCGATGGTTGGGACTATTAAGAAATATCGACCCTTTCTGGAGGATCGACCATTCACCTTGCGAACGGATAACAAGGGCCTTACTTGGCTACGCACGGCTAAGGAAACTCGAGATAAATTGAAGCGATGGTCTATCCTACTCCAGGAGTACAATCCCATCATTGAACACTGTCCGGGTCGAGAAAACTAGCTAGCGGACTTCCTCTCACGGAATCCGGTAGAAGAGGAGCCGGATAACCTAGACGATGTGGACCGGATACTGCCTCCAACAAGTTCTCAGGAAACACCAACTATACCTGTCTGTTGCGTGGTCGAAACACCTTCATTACTGAATGAAATTATAGATGCGCAGCTCCAGGACCCGCATTGACTCGAACTTGGTCACAAGATCATCCAGGCAGCAGAGAGCCCGACTCTCTTACCATCAGATACCCAGTTTTTGGCTTGTCATGGACTTGTCGACGACTTGATATGGCAGCGACCAACGAAGGACTCAAGTGGGAAGGTCTATGTGCCCCAGAGCATGGTACCCCGAGTGCTCTATGAGTTCTACGACACTCACCACGCGGGACATCCAGGAATGGAGGAAACGGTTCGCAGTATCAAAGGTTACTACTATTGGCCTGGGATAAACGCCAAAATCAAGAAATATGTACAGGACTGTAGGTTGTGCGCATACTATAAAAGAGCAATCACTGCTCCAGGTACCATCCGACCACATCAGCCCAAACACCCATGGGAGATCATAGCCATTGATCTAATCGGTCCATATCCAAAGAGCTCTAGGGGACGACGTTTCATACTGATTGTCACGGATCTCTTCAGTCGATGGGTCGAGGCCTTTCCTCTGGGTTCATCGGAGGCACCCCGGCTTACCCAGCTCCTGTAGGATAAAGTTTTCGGTCGGTGGGGATTTCTTCGAGTCATCCTAACGGACAATGGTCGACAATTCATCGGTCAATACTGGCAAGACACTTGTATGCGTTGGGAAATTCAACATTGGACTACTCCCATTTATCATCCTCGAGCAAACCCTACGGAGCGCCAAAACCAGGAGATTAACCTTCGTCTACATTTGCACGGGCAATCCCACAACAAATGGGACGTACACTTACCGAGAGTATTATACAAATTAAGGAATCGCCGCAACGTCGCCACCGGGGCATCTCCGGCTTAACTGCTGTTGGGTAATGATACTTCTCGACCAGGGGAATGGAGAACCCGTCAATTGGCAGAACAACTCCCACAAAAGGGGTATATTGATGCCATAGAGCATCAAGAGCAGTACCAGAAGCAACACTACCCAACGGGTCAACCTAGTCTTATCTACCCTCCAGGTACCTTGGTCTACATACGTAACCACCCACCCTCAGGGGCTCCAGAACAGTTTTGCGCCGGCTTCGGGCAAAAATGGAAAGGTCCCTATCCTATCACGGCTCATATGGCAGGGGATATCTACCTAATCTCTACGGAACAAGCTACCACGAAACTTCACGTTTCTCAACTCAAACTTGCCCACACGGAGGCCATCGATCGCCGCCGAAGACCGAATGCACACTTTGACCTGCCGGCATCGACAACTCCTCAGCACACCGCCGACCCACAGTCTTCTTCAAGGTCTGATCAGGAGATCACGACAACCAATGCTAGCAAAGCGGATAAGTCCACTAGACCATTCCGAAGCAACTCAGAAGAATTAGGTGACGTTTCAGTAACACCACCCGGAGGTCCTGATGGGCCAAACCAACGTTACAACTTGCGTGCACAAAAACATAAGTGAAGTGAAGTGAAAATATATATACATAATGAAAAGACACTGAACAAAGTAGTAAGAGTGTGAGTGTGCATGAAACCGCGGACTTTTGTCAATCGAGAATGAATGACTGAATGGCCGCGAAAATTGATATCGAGAGTGATAACTTCTCCGACTCCTGTAGCTCTACCACTGCTTTCTCAAATTTATTATCAACTCTTTAAAACGGGGGGGTTTGTTACCATCCAGGGCATTATTTTATTAATTATTGTATATTAAAATAATCATTTTTCTTAAATTAGATCGTTTCTACATAAATTTGAATTTTGAAATTTCGCGCGCAGCTCCGACTTCCAACCAACTAGTACTTGATAGTACCACCTATCGCTCGCCAGGTGGCGACTACTAGTCTTTAGCGAAAATCGCAAGTAAGAAAGCGACGTAAAGTATATAAGACG
>NW_019379675.1:1389068-1405081 GCF_000648655.2 Copidosoma floridanum
AAAAAAAAAAAAAAAAAAAAAAAAAAAAAAAAAAAAAAAAAAAAAAAAAAAAAAAAACTAGACACCCACTAGTCAACCTGGCGACCAACTCGTCGAGGCCTCTACGAATTACCGCTCAATCGCCGCACCTCTCCGATGAGTTGGATTCCGATGAATAAAACGGAGCCACAACGCCAACAACATCAGAAGCAGTGCCATCATCGTTGTTCGACTTAAAGGGACGGCTCGAATCACTCGAGAGTGACTCTGATCTCTTCTAACCGCTTTTTTCCACTCGTCAAGTCGTTTAACCCCGACGGCTACTTTTAACAAAATATTTGAAAAACTTTTCAACTTAGTAGATATTTTTTTAAATTCATTCTTGTCGATCCAGCTGTTGCAAACGTTGTCAAAGCCCAACCATTTTACTAAACTTTGATTTCCACGTCTTCGAAGGACCTTCTCTACAAGGTTAACATCAGGATGCTTTGTTTTCTGCAGTTCTTGCTTGTAAAACTCTCCAGAAATGGGTTGATTTCGGTAATCATCAAGATGATACGTTATTGGATTTGTTGCTGCTACTCATGTGATTGTAAATATTTCAGTCAACCAATTTGGTGTACACCCTTTTTTAAAAGCTTGTTTGGTTTTGTTCACTCGTACTCTATCACCAATTTTGAATTTAGATTTGAACTTTCTACTGCTTTTATATATTTTTTTAAACTTCTCCAAAACTTGAACTTCATTTTCGGCAACAACGTCTTTTGGTTTCAAACCAATTGTTCGTTATTTTCTATTATTATAAAATTTAATTAACGTTTGTAACAAATTCAGCGATTTATAGTTGCCTTGCAAACTAAATTTTTTTCACATTAAATCATTCAAACCATGAATAAATCGTTCGCATATAGAAGCTTTAAAATTGCTATAAGTTAAGTATAAATTGATTTCATATTTTTGCCTGAGATTTTGGAAGTTTGCATTACAGAATTTTTTGCACGATCAGTTTACATGTTTAGGGGTACTCATTCTTTTTTCAATATTGAATGCATTGCTGCAGTTAATTTTTTACCAGTTTTTTTCTTGATAGGTACAGCCCATGCGTACTTGGAGAAAACATCTATTACAGTGAGCATATACCGATACCCTTTCTTTTCGTGAGCGTAAGGCTGCATCTCTACAAGGTCTGCTTGCCAAGTCTCATCTAAACCACGTATGTTGAGTTTTTGACAGGGATAATTACGCCTTGCTGCCTTACGAAGTTCCTCAACAATTTGTTCCATGTATCAATTGTCTAGGTTTAAGTTTTTTGAATCAGCTTAATTAAACGAAAATTTCTTTTTAAGTTGCACATAAAAATTCTAAAGCTATCTATTCCTTTTTAAGTTTTTTAACCACCCCAACCAAGTAAGCATAATTTACTGCATCTTGAGGCTGTTCCGGTGTTCTAACATAGCGCAGTCTTTTATTATCTACGTCATAATGTCCATCTGCGGTAAGTTTATATCCAATACCAGGAGGACCTCGGCCACCACTTTCGGTCTTACCTAATTTTCGACCGAATACATCGACACCCATTTTGAAACTGAAGAAATATTTACACTTATCAATATATATATATACCCTCCTTCACGAAGCTCTTCAATGATTGATATAATTTCATTGTCATGACTTGTACATCTTGCTGACTTTTCAGCTGTTAATAAGCGTAAATGATCTACTAATTCATTGGGATCATCTCAGTGTGTATAATCTACTTAATACATTATTCCAGCAGTTTTATAATGAGGTAGCAACGAGTCACTTTTTTTACAAACCGTGAGATCGAACATTGGAGCAATAATTTTATTAAACGTTTACTATTAGGGGTTTGAATAGCTCCGTTTTGCTTAAAGAGTATTTTTCGAAATCCTCATGTGTCAACAGAGATTCTTAAGGATGCTTTTTGATAAGTAGCTCTATCATTCCAGAAGTCATTGGATAACTTAAATCGCTCATTTTGATACGATTATTTTTAAAGTCTATTCGCGAATTACCAAGCTTATACATTTTGTTTTTTTGGTACTCTATACTTTAAATCTAATAAATCTTTCTAATTCTGATCAAGTATTTGTAAATAAAAATTATTTAATAAATTTTTACTGGCTTGAACAGAATCAAGAGATTTATCTCGAATGGTGTCATTTAAATCGGTATCATCATCACTTTCACTAATGGCAGACTCGAATGTTAAATCACCTTCACTGATCTTTTCTCTGTTTTTTTGTTGATTCACTTTATCAACTTTATTACTTTCTTCATCATTATTATTATAAAAGTAAAATTTGTAAAAGTACTTTTTCAGCCTCATTTTTCCCAAACTTCAACAGTCTGTACTTTTCTTTAACCGCCTCTCGCGCCTTCACTAACTAGCGTAGAACGTGTTTCTTTTGTTGATACATGATGATGATCTAATGTCTTGCAACAGACTGTAACGATTGTGCTAGGTATGTCCTAAATGTACAGCAAAATTATCAAAGACTTTTTTGTAGAGACCATTATTTATTTGCCTATCCTTATTTATAACGATGAATCCATGTTTATCATCATTTGACCGATTAGAGCATAAATTTTTAAATTGGATGTATGACATGTCTGAGTTTACATGATCATCATAAACATGCCTCAAGTTAACTTGACAAATAAAACACTAAGAAGTTAACATTATCCCTTACTAGATGCTTTAGTACTTGAGCATATGACTGGCAAAGGTAGAAACAGTCCACATTTTTGTGTGTACCCATGCGGAAAAAAGCCTTTACATTATCTTTTTTTTCACAAGCTATATTTTCAAAAATCATTATAAAATTTGGTAAAGCATCATCTGGCGAGACTACGGTTTCGTGCTCGCTGAAAGGTAAGTATTTCACACCCTGCATAGGCTCCGATAGTTCTTTAAAAAACTTGTATTTTCGTTGATAAAGCGATTTTGAATACACGAACACATTTTCGAACCTAACTCCATTAGCATGCACGATTAAAAACTAATAAGCTATTAGTTTTACCACAGTTAGATGGACCGCAAAATACCGCACGAATACTGTCAGGGAGCAGTTCACCATGTCGATTCGAACGCTTTTCTTGTTTTACTGCAGCTTCAAAATTAGGAACTTGTAATTTTATGGATTGCTTTTTAGACTCCATGTTTATACTGCATGAATAGTCAGTTGCAACTAATCTTTTAATGAAATAGTACAACGGTTATATAGTTTAAGCTCTTAATTTGTCAACGAATTTTTTTACTGTAAAAACATTATTCATTTTCTCGTACGCTTAGTTATGATTCAACCTCTGAAGACTAATCATCATCATCATATATCGTAAGAGAGGGCATGGTCTCGTCAATAAAATCATAAATTCTTTACCAGTAGAGCTTCATTTGCCAGGCTATCAGATTTTGGTCCAGGTACTAAGCTTGCTAAACGTCTTGCTAGAGGTGATCCTGGAGTAAATCAGCTAGACGCAGCGTGCAAAAAGCATGAAATACCGTACTCAAAAAATCGACAATAATTAAAAGCCAGACACAAAACTCATGTAAAATCTATAAAGCCGATTAATGGCTCTGTTAGCGTTAGTTCAGTTTTAACCGTCATGAATAAGGATCAGAGCAGCAACAGCTGGAGTAAGGAAGAAGAAGAAAATAAGCGACGAAAAGAGTGGGAAAAATTTATGAAGAAAAACGCAGAGAAAAAAACGGAGAAGTGTTAAAAAAAATTATACAAAAAAATCAATACACAAGAATAAAGATTGTGTGATTGTTTAAGAAAGCTCTTTATTAATCAATGTGTCGCATAAGCTAAGTCAAAAGCAATTTTACAACTCACGTATAGTATCAATAAATCTTGGCTGAAAAACCTCGGCGTTAAAAAATTTTAACACAGTAAAATGGAATATTTTGTGAATATGCAAGGTTTCAAGAAACCAGGTGATGATTACGTGCTGAAAGAATTTGTTATCCTTCCCCCCAGTGCAAATGATACGGAAGCACAAGTATTTCTTTTCAAAGCACTTTTTACCTGGCGTAAATTACTACAAAAGTATAAACATAAAAATGTACACCTTGAACTTGGCTATCACGGACTAACCTGGGACTCAGGAAAAAATAAGTATACATAAATTGGAAATATTTGACGGGAAAATCTTGAAAATGCTGGTAAAATATTTTTTATTGACGAGCTGAAACAAAAGTGGCTTGAAAGATTTGACTTTGAAGTCACTAATATGACGGACTATCCACCGTTTGAATTCACAAGATTGGTCATTGCTTGCACTCATCACAACAGAACCTACAAATAATTGTGTGCTCTTCATAATGTTAAGAGTATGAAAAAATTTTATTTAAACATGGAATAGATTAACGTTGATGATGATGATGTTGACGAGGAGTTGTAAGCATTTATATACTGCAGCTGTAGAATAAGATGTATGTATATCTTGCGAACGCAGTTTTTGTAAATTTATGTAATAATTTTTTATGTAAAATAAACTTTTTGTAAAAAATGAGACTAAAAATGTGTCAAGATTAATTTTTTCACATCCCATAATGATCTTTATACTTAAATTACTACCTAACCTAAACCTAATATTTTAGTACATGGGGAGGATGCAGTCTTGCTGTGAGTAAAATCTCTTACAAGCTTCAGCAGAGAGCCTAAACCAGACAGTTGCATTCAAATATGAGAATTGAATTTTTTTCTTTTTTAAACTGAAGCTGTCTGCGCACAAAAATTGAAGCCTAATGTAAAGGACCACATATTTCAGCTAAATTTGCTATAGAATTCATTCCATAAATCATCCTCGACTGGGAAGCATATCGTTCAAACTTCAAAGGATAAAATACACTATAAACGTTCAGGGTTTCAAAATTTATGAGAAAAAATTAATTTTTAAAGAAATTTTGTGTGTTGAACTTGGGAAAAAAAAATTTCATACCTGTTATAATCGTACTCAAGCCACCTTTTGCGTGGGAAAATTTATCATTTCGGAACAGAAGACAAAAATAATGGTTGATAACCAATTTCCATGGCATAAGCTGGAATTATGGCAATGTTCCTTATGAAAAAGGACTGAGAGTTTTTGAAAACGAGCTGGTTGTTGCTGAAAAGGTGCACGTTAAGGGTCTCGAGCAAAAAAATCATCTTCAAGAGATGATACCATGCAAGTGATACTGTTTTTTGATATAAAATATATAATAAGAGAGTTGGTTACTTATCTTCCCTACCATTTAAAGTCATTAACATCGAGGAGTATGAATGTCCGGCCCTAGCAAAACTTACCAAGGACTATTTGCCATGTCTATTCCACAGCTTCAGTATTAACTCTTTATGTGCCATAAGAAATATCCAGGTAATAAAAGAGTGGATGCTGCAGGATAATGTGTTAAATATTATGTACAGAGCAGTTTTTTTGCAATTAAAATATACTAACATTTGAGGAACTAACTTACTATTTCGACTGTATTTTCAATAAACAATTTTTTATTTTTATTTTCTACTGAAAATTTCTTTATACCAAAAACCTTGTATACAACATAAGCATAAGCATAAACAACTTATACAAACAAAACTTCTTGTAACTAAAGCATCGAAAACAGAGAGAGCTCCGCGTTCAAGTTGCTTGTGGTATCAAAATAATGCAGCGTGCGTGGATAAAAAAAGCTGTGCAAGAGAGAGCTCCATCTCCCACAAAAACTCACGCGGCACACGCAGAGAAAAAAGTAGAACTGCAAGAACGGGGAGATGTGTCGGAGTCGACACGGTGATTGCAGCACAGGTGTGTTGGAGTTGCCCTTGTTTGTCTACTAAAGTAATCCAGTGACGGCCCTCGAATACAAAAGTATTATTTTTTAATTATTATAAGCTAAGGTGAAAGTGAGTCGTCTAGTAGGTTCAAGAATTATTATTACTTATCAAATAGAAAATATACACTTAAATGTCTCTCGACAACTAAAAAAATTTAAACATCACTCCATGCATTGGAGTTAACAGAAATTTATTTATTTGATTACCATACACAATAAGCCTACTATAGATCGCAAAAATCACATTTTACCATATTTTGTTACTCTTAACTGAAAACTCTAAACTGTACCTGTGTTTATATCCTCAGAGATGTCCAGAACGTGAAAATTTTTTTTATTTATAAGTTACATGAATTTTATTCTAATAAAAAATACAAGTTTATAAGATATTTATATTTAATATCAAAGGCTAGTACCCAAGAAAATCTATTAATGAACAAAATTTACGTAAACAACAATATTGTAGCTTACAATATTTCAAATCTTATGTTTTTGGCAATCAATAACAAATAATTGTGTTAATTACAGAAAAATAATATTTAACATAAAACAATAAAATTGGAAAAAAATAATTTTTTAGTCAAAATATTAAAAATAAACAATCAGTTACATTGCTTTCCTATTCAAGCCACTGCAAAATACTTAAGAAAAATAATTGATCATTAAAATTTCATTTTGAACCCAAAATCATTGCTTAAAAAAATACTTTTTACGTTTGAAGGATTAAGACTTGACAATATTTATATACTGATCAGAATTTGGTCAATGTCTGGATACCTACATATATAAAAGGACAACCAATTTTTTGCGATCCAGTAGTTCACACATCTCACCAATATATACGTGAGCAATTGGGCTTCACTTTTTAAAATTTTTCAACTATTTTTTTGGAGGAGGGTTCTAAAAATAAATAATAAAATTAGTACTCAATCAATACATATATAATCCATGATAAGCTGCAAAATTATAAGCTTTATGTTGCGCATTTCAATACGTTATAAGTATTCTTCAATCATATTAGTAATGTTTACTTTATGAGAAAAATCATAACTACTCATTATTACTAAAATTACATTATAAATTAAATATCATTATGCAGTACCCTTCTCCTAAAATTACATACTCAGTGAACTGTTCCCAGGTCATCAGTGGATGCCCTAGAACTAGTTTTCGGAAGGGAGAGAGGTGATAGGATATAACCCAACTGAAATATATTACAAAATATCAATTTTTTCTCTTTCAAATTATTTAAAGCTATATATAATTTCTTGCTAATTACCATAAAGGCGTCACAACTATTTAATCGGTAAGATTAACATTAGGATTGAACAACTAACCCAAAAATATACAAATAGTAATAATTTTTTTAAATAATATATTTTAGTTAAAAATAACCATAACATAATATTTATTTAGTATTAGTACGGTAGCAAGCAGTTATTATAAGATTTAGTGACTGCATATTTTCATGTAGCGAACTGTTCCAAGTTATTAGTTCAAATTCCTAAGTAGGAATAGTTTTAATACAGCTATGAGTATTGACTATCACAGTAATGGTACTAATTTATATAATACTGTCAAATCTCAATAATTACTTTCTTATTAATTTAAAAATCTTCCAACCTTAACATGACCTTATCAAGTTCAATGTAAAGAATCTAATTTCTCTGAAAATAACGAGAGTATTTTTGATAGAAGCCTATAGGTAATCGAAAATATTTAAAGTATAAATCTTTGCGTTATATGATTTTCTAACACTAAGAAGTTCTTAAAATTTTTTTTCCTACATAGTTAAAAAGTTTAAAGTATGAGTTTTAAATAAAAATTTTTTATAAATATAACGAATACATCATTTTTAATACTCGCATAGTCTGTCTAAGTGAAATAATGATTAACTACTTTAATGTTTATCTGATTTTGATAATATTAAGAGTTTTCATGGTACTAATATAAAAGAGAGCCATTTTAAAGTTTAAATTCACTAAAGTATTATCCACATACTAAAACTGACGTCACGCTCGTAGTGCGTAAGTTCATAAAACTGACATAATGTAATAGCTATGTACCGTACATCAAGATGTCTAGTAATCGTAAATGTAATTCTCTACTAGGTTATTAAGTAGTAATAAAAATTTATTCGAACTTTTTTTTCTTTCATTTGAAGTAAATTTTATATTTATATAGATTACACATTTGTGATTGCTTACTTTGTTCTCTGAATTCATTGTCAAGTTCACAATATTTGTTATTAATTTTGGCGAACATTGGAATATTTCCAGTCGAATCGGTACAATCATTGGTTTTTTAGATTGTGTATAGTTATTGATGTTTCCATTAAAATGAAAATAAATAAGAGGAGATTACGATTCCTGTGGCCCTGCTCTTTGGGTGCCTATTTAATAAAACTAAGACCGTATGTACGGGTTTTCGGGTGTGCTGATCACGAATCTGTGGTCGAAATTTCGCTATCTTCAAGTCTCTCCGATGATTTTTAAAATGGAACGATTACAATTTCTGTGGTCCTGCTTTCAGGGTTAGTATTTTGAAATACGAAGACCGTGTATGGGGGTTGTCGGATACACTGATTATAAATATAATGGTTAAAATTATGATATCTCTAAGTTTAGTGAAATAAATCACTATTAATATAAATGCGTAATATGAGTGTACATATAACTAAAAAATGCTAAAAATAAAAATACCTTTATAAATAAGCCAATTTTTATTACACTTATTACTGAGTAATAAAATTTTAATGGTTTTAACAAATTATCATAAGTTTTATCATTTTCATAAAAATTTCAAGATATTAATATATGTTACCAAATAGTTTGACAAAAAAACTTTAGCAAATTAACAAATTCTTAACATAAAAGTAGAAAAAATAAACAATAATTAGAAAAAAATCCTGATTGTGTAACTTCTTTATAGATCTCTTTTTCAATTGTCGACAATCTTGGTCGTTTCTTGACCATATACATCTACTAAATTTTCGGACTCAATCGTCGGAACATCAAAGTTTTTGAGTTGTAAACCGATTTGTTCCACGCCAATAACAAATCCCAGATACACTTTTCTGATGTCAGTAAGAAATTAAGTTATCTGCGAACCTAAATCCTTTTTGTACAATTTTTCTTACTTATATATAAAGCATAGTTGCTGGAACCGTTGTAATCACTGATGAGATTCCGATTTCTGTGGTGCCATGATCTGAGTGTGGTTTCTCGTATGCATTGATGCCAGGAATACAGGAAAATTAATTAAAAAATTCCCACTTACTCCTTTCGGGATATCGAACTCGAAAGCAGAAAAAATTACTGTAAGTGTTAATACAATATTAAGTAGGATAAGTTCTAGCTCATTAGATAATAATAAATAAGGAAAAAATATACATTATAATTAGTAATGGCTTCTTCACGAGCTTAGCTCGCTCGCTCACGTTGTTAAAAACAATCGAATCCTTCAAAGTACTGACAGTAGAGTATCCAACCACATGTGTGTGCCATTATGACTCCTTCGCAAGCTCTGCTCGCTCACCCACGTTGTTATAAACAACCAAATCCTACAAAGTACCGAAAATAGAGTGGCCAACCACATATGTATGGATTGAATTTAAAAAAAAGTTTATAAATGGAGTCACTAATGGCCCCCTCACGAGCTTCACTTGCTCGATCGCGTTGTAAAAAATAACTAAATAATTGGAATTAGAATTAATTAAAAAAGAGTTAATAAATATAACCGCTAATGGCTTTGTTAATTGTTAATATTTTCATCATATTTTATATGAAAAAAAATCACATCAAATATTTTCAAAGGAAAAAATATTTTTATTATATATTTCTTACTATCAAATTAGCAAGAAATAACCCTAATATCACATTTATATGAAATACGATTTTTTCGACTTTAGCGTTTGATATCCTGAAAATGAGATAAGAAAGAATTTTTATCATTTTTTCTGTATTTCTGGTATCAACATATACAAGAAACCATACTCAGATCACGACGCTACAGAAATCGGAATTTCCTCCTAAAACTGTAATCGACATTTGCTCCGTTACACGGCCTCGATGGTATTTCCGTTTTGTTAAAAACTCCTTATCAATTTACACAGTTTTGCCTTCCTCCCAATCTGTATTTCTGTGTGCGATGCTATAACGTTGGCTGATTCTCTACTGTAGCTGTAGTAATCAATTATAGTACTCGAACTTAACGCATCTCTTCTTTATCTTTCTGCCAAGCATTTAAGTGATATTACGTGTCTGTCACACTTATTTTGGACACGAAACAAAAAATGATTACAAGAACATCACGTATTTCTGAACGACATGTAGAAAGAACCTTCAAAAAATATGCCAGTAGGTGGACTTTTTTATTTGCAACAAGAACCGGCAATTTCGCGTGATCCTTGGAAGACGAGCACCTCAAAATCCAACCTAACTTAGAGTCTTTTTTATTTTCCACTACCATGGGGCAAGCCACAACAAAGTGGTGGTGTTGATATTTTTGATAGTACACATTCTTTTGTTTTCAGGAAAGATATTGCTGTTTCGCTATTATAAATCAACTTATAAAATGAATGGAATACAGAAAAATTGTCAAGTTTTGGATGCAATTGCTGATGTTTAACACTCATTTAGAAATAATCTTTTCGCTTTTTTAATAATCCACCCTATGTTCACTAACTCATTCAAAATTTACTAATTCATAAAAATCGTAACTCAAACACTGCCGCGGTACAAGCATAAACACACTTGCGGACACACGCAATTGTACAAACACGCATTTATGGTGACGCATGCGCAGGAAATAACTTAGTTAATTTATTTTTTTACTATTACTAATTATCTAATAGGCACAACAAAAATAAACTTAATTAAAAACGTATTTTTAATTTTCACATATTTTAACTATACGTATATTGTACATCATGCATTTAAGTAAACATACTGATTTATCGAACGAGACTTGAAGATATCGAAATGTTGACCACAAAATCGTGATCAGGGCACCCGAAAGCACCTGCAAACAGTTATAGTTTTATGAAATGGCACCCAGAAAGCGAGGACACAGAAATCGTAATCTCCCGAGAGAGGGGCACGCAGCAGCCAAATGAAACTTCAACATCAAAATTTCAAATTTTGATTCGTGATCAGCACGCGCCCAAGAGCCCCCTACACGGTTTCAGTTGAATGAAATATATTAAAGAGGCATTAGAGGCTCCATCGCCTAATGCGGTAGTCAACTCAGTGACAATCGATGCGATGTCACTAGACGAAAGCTTCCTTTTATGCTAGTAGTATGTTGGTAATGAAGTTTGTTTTATTTTCAACTGAATTCACCTGCTATTATATAAAGTATACTATATATTTATGCAGTCAGCTGTCAAATAATGTAATATTAATGACTGCTGTAATTTACTGCGTTATTACCCGACAAATAAATTTAATTGAAAAATTATATTAAAAGTTTTCATGTATNCCGTCCAAAGACACGGGGAACAAACGAAATCGACGCAAGCAACAGCTAGTCCCACGTCAAGTCTTCGCAGCAGCACCACCGTGCAGTGCTGCCACCACCGGTCACTCTGACTACTACGATTCTCTCAGCCACCTAAGTGTGGCGTACTAGCGTGGACTCAACAGTAACGCACAATCCTCTACACGAGACACACGCGCTCCTAGTCAGAAGCACAATAGCTGCTTGTACATTAAGACTAATAAAGGCTCCTATTCTTGTCATTACACAGGCGAGTCATCATTTCTCGCCGTGCATACTCCTCCGGCCTCATCAGCTAAGGATAGCTCCCCAGCTAGTTCCAAATATATGTCTCACTTCGAGGTGGATGCGGGGGATAGGTTTTAGTTTCAACTTTGACCACATCGTTTCATTGTATGGGCTCTTCGGCGCTGTAGTAGTCACATCTCCCTCAAATATGGTGTCGTAACAGTGTTGCAGTGTTGGCATAGAGGATCTTCACATACCCCAACCGATATCGGAACTTTCCCTTGGAAAAGTTCTGAAGCTAATCAGAGCAGAGCTACAGCAGGAGTGTAGGGGAAGACTTATCTCTCCTCTGAATGATAATGCAAGCGCCTATCTCCACAAAACCCGGGGCGCTTGCTGGCTGCTTTATTTATAATAATTATTTATAATAAACAAAATAATAACACAGGCACCTATATCCTAACACAACTTGGGGCGCTTACTGACTGCTTTAATTGTTCATAATATATAAAATAATAACACAATCGCCTATCCCCACACAACCTGGGGCGGTTACTGGTTGCTTTGATTATTCATAATAAATACAATGATCCAGGCCACAATAATTTGCGTTTGCGTTATTATTTTACCGATTATAAATTATGAAGGTGACCAGTAAGCACCCTGGGTTGTGTGGAGATTGGCACTTGCGTTATTTTATATATTATGAATAATCAAAGCGACGAGTAATTGCCCCGGGATGTGTGGGAATAGGCGCTTGCATTATTATTCATAGGAAAAAAAAGTCTTCCCCTACACTCCTGCTGTAGCTCTGCTCTGATTAGCTTCAG
Source organism: Copidosoma floridanum (assembly GCF_000648655.2). Next base: position 1,401,444 of record NW_019379675.1, read on the forward strand.
AACTTTTCCAACGGAAAGTTCTGATAGCGGTGGGGCTATGTAAAGAAACAGGCATAGACACATAAGATATAGATTGCTCGTTCTTATGTATGGCGCCTGAGTACCAGTAGAAATAGACACAACATCGAACGTGTATATCTCTCAGTTTTCATGTATTTTACAAATTTAAATTCTTTATATTGTGTACAATCTCTAGACCAGTATGTCCGGCAGTGTTTGTCACTGCACACACAGAACGTAACTGCAGGCCAAAATAGTATTTTAGCTATTTTATTAATTTTTTTACCGCCAATGCCTAGAAAGTCACCTGGTATCTTAAAGATGAAAATGTCAGGGTTATGGTACGTGAATTTTTTTTGCTTGTACATTCTATTTTTGTAGTTTAATTGATCATCAAAAGTTTGCTCCAGGCCTTAGACCACAAGAGGCTGTGTTAAGCAAGCTCGAAAAGTGGAGACTTTGAATTGAATTATCTTTGAACTTTGATTGCCAACCCATACAAATAAGGATACCATTGAATTCAGCATCATTTAAACTTTTATAATATATCATTCAAAGTTCTTGTACATTCCGTGATGGAGCCTCCTTAACACACAGCAGGACCACAGGAATCGTAATCGTTCCTAAAGTTCTACACATGCCAAAACTTATCTGCAATTCAATAGACGTGACAGCTACAAACACGAGGTTAGAAGACTTGTTATTCATTTTAGTAGCACCATAACAGAAGTACTACCACAAGTATTAACAAAAATTTATGAACAGTTTAGATCTTTCAGACAACTTCAAGTATCTCTGTATAAAATATCGTATCTGTCCTTAAACGTAAAGCGATTGACTTACAGATTTTCAGTCCATGGCGGTAGGTCATTTGGGGCTCCCACAAGCTGCAAATCCTTACAAATGACCGCATTACCCAGGCAGGAACATTCGACTGGGCATTGGTTGCCTGAACTAACTTTAATGATGTGTACTGTAAAAAAGAGCACCTGTAATAGCCAGGCAGAAGTGGCTGGCACTGTTCTCAATATCATTGTAGACGAAATGGATCAGCCGTGGCTGCGGTTACTCCAGCCTATGAACAAACTTTCCAGATTTAGTGCCATCTTTAACAATTTGAATCCACCCAGTTACATGTGTCCAATCTAGTACAAATTCACTGCATGGTAGGAAGGAAAATGCGGTTAATGGCTTCACTCTGAGGCTAGCACTACCTGGAATCAAATCATCATAATGCTGGAACTAACGTTTAAAATTAAAGCTATAATTACAAGAGTTAGTAAGAATGTTTACTGTATTTTTTGTTCTGTCGAAATACAAATGGCATTACCAAACACATTAGAGGCTGAGAATTAAGCTAAAATAAATATAAGCATTGGCGTAGAAATAATATTTCCAATGCTCATTCTATTTAACAAACTGTTTACAATGTGTGTGAATTGACATTAGGATTATTGTACCTGTTTCCCTGTATGACACGACCACAGAATTAATAGGCTTGTTCGATTAGGTGTTCAGTGTTCAGAGCACAGTGAGCAGTGTGTGAGCCATAGACATATAAGAAATGAAGACTGCTCGTTCTTGTGTACAGCGCTAAAGCACAAGTAGAAGGAGACACAATACTAAACGTGAGTATCTGTCTCTCTTGCACATTCCAACCTTTGTTAATGTACAAGAAAGACCAATACCCACGTTTAATGTTGTGTCTCCTTCTACTTGTGCTTCAGTGCTGTACTCAAGAACGAGCAGTCTATTTTTTCTATATGCCTATGCTCGTAACCAGCTGTGTTACGTATTTATCGACGGCTCTTACGAAAAACAACGGAACTCAGATTTTCCTATTTAAAATAACATTGGAATTTCTGAGTTCCGTTGTTTTTCGTAAGAGCCGTCGATGTGGGCACGTTCGACTTTCATCGTCCATTAGTTTGGTTCCTTCATTTCGTTCGTTCTGCTCGTACAGTTTGCTTGAATCCACTAAGTGAGCTCAGATATTTTGTATTTATTGGCTTGGGTCTTCCACTTCTGGAAATAATAAGAGTTGCCAACTGTCACAAGAGTTCTAAATTATTGTCTTTTATATTTTTAAATAGACACCATGTCTAAACAAGCATAAAAAACGACTGAATAGCACAATCTGTACGAGCGAAACGAACGAAACAAACGAACCGAACGATGAAAATCGAAAGTGCCCTATTACGCTGCAGGATAGCCCTACTGCGCGGTGGTGTAGACTTAACGCAGTCGCTTATGGAGACAAGTTCATCCTCTATCCTGCACACTCTATCATGATGTAAAAATGTAAGGTGTAGCGTTGCGCATCTATTTTGATTGACCAATTAGGAACGCTTCCATCGCCCCACCATGTGTGTCTGCGGATTTCGAAAGCTTTTAAAATATAAAGTATATTAACATCAAGAAACTCGTGAAACAATATGTATTTTTTATGTCAATATTTTCATTTCAGTTGTTTCAGTGACCAAGCATAAAATTCGTAAATATTTACACAGAAAAAACTGACTAAATAGGTAATCATTCATTAATTGACGTACATGTATATTTATACGTATGTCTGGAATCTGTATATATGTGGCCCCACCGTCCAAAGACACGGGAACAAACGAAATCGACGCAAGCAACAGCTAGTCCCACGTCAAGTCTTCGCAGCAGCACCACCGTGCAGTGCTGCCACCACCGATCACTCCGACTACTACGATTCTCTCAGCCACCTAAGTGTGGCGTACTAGCGTGGACTCAACAGTAACGCACAATCCTCTACACGAGACACACGCGCTCCTAGTCAGAAGCACAATAGCTGCTTGTACATTAAGACTAATAAAGGCTCCTATTCTTGTCATTACACAGGCGAGTCATCATTTCTCGCCGTGCATACTCCTCCGGCCTCATCAGCTAAGGATAGCTCCCCAGCTAGTTCCAAATATATGTCTCACTTCGAGGTGGATGCGGGGGATAGGTTTTAGTTTCAACTTTGACCACATCGTTTCATTGTATGGGCTCTTCGGCGCTGTAGTAGTCACATCTCCCTCAAATATGGTGTCGTAACAGTGTTGCAGTGTTGGCATAGAGGATCTTCACATACCCCAACCGATATCGGAACTTTCCCTTGGAAAAGTTCTGAAGCTAATCAGAGCAGAGCTACAGCAGGAGTGTAGGGGAAGACTTATCTCTCCTCTGAATGATAATGCAAGCGCCTATCTCCACAAAACCCGGGGCGCTTGCTGGCTGCTTTATTTATAATAATTATTTATAATAAACAAAATAATAACACAGGCACCTATATCCTAACACAACTTGGGGCGCTTACTGACTGCTTTAATTGTTCATAATTAATAAATCAGCACGCAAGCGCCTATCTCCACATAATCAAGGGCATTTTCTGCTTGCTTTATTTATTATTGAGTAATAAAAAAATTATGCAAGCACCTTAACCCAAATACTAGGGGGCGCTTACTGGCCTTTCAAATTATTTATGATTTTAATAAAAATAACGCACGCGTTTTTACCACATAACCTAAAAAACTTACTAGGTGCTTTTATAAATTTTAGTTATAAACACAATAACGCAAATGCCTATTCTTACGGAACCCGAGGCCTTACTGGTTACTTGAATTATTTAT
>NW_019379675.1:1439291-1471528 GCF_000648655.2 Copidosoma floridanum
ATGTGGCAACGTCGCGAGTTCATGCGGGCGCGCTATAGCCTTCCAACCCCATTTAGGGGTAGTTTGGAACGTATTTTTAATCGGCTCCTATTTAAAAGCTATTTGCCCTAAAAAATTAATTCCAACGGGGTTCGCGTCAGAAAAAATCGCTCTACACGTGGTTCTCGGGAAATGCCACGGTTACATATCATGCTGTATATATATATATATATATCTGTGTATTTATTCATGTGTGGATGTGTATGTCTTTAATGTGAGCGTTTGCTTAACGCATGCAAGTGCAATAAGTTTGCTTTAATTTTTATAGGTATACGATAAGTGTACTTACTATGTGTATGCCCAAAAACTAAAGTGAGAGAGCGTAATCGAGCGTGCTTTTATGATATCATCTGCTTTAAGCAATGGAGTATACGGCACAGAGATTTCTAATGTGGCCTGTGTAGCTACATATACAAATTGCTACGCGAGCATCAGCTAGTGGGCGGTGTAATATTGAAGGGCTCTTTCTGTACGAGAGTATCCGACTTAACTTAACACTTTTCCTTTTTTAAGCAAGAATGGGCTCGACGGTCACGGTTTAAATACTGTATTAATAACTTTTTTATACATTCGTATGTATATGAGTAATCTTCTGCCTATGCGTTTATATGTTTTTGAGTGCCTTTAAGAAACTCTTTTTTCGTGAAAGCAATTAATTCATCAAATTGTGTATTTAATTGAATTTTACAATTATCACATTTCCGCTGAACATTAATTTCTGAATTATAAAAATTATTTTTCTGAAACGTACTTACTACTTGTTTTTCGATTTTTTTGTTTTTTTATAAATTACTGATTAATGTATCACAGTTATAGTAATTTTGTAACTGATTATTAATAAAATCTAATTTTTTTCCTACAACGTTTTTCTTACTTATAAGCTCCTGCATAAACAATTTTCTACCACTTTTCTTACCTTTTTTATTACTCGCAAAATTATTCGTTGGTGGTTTCATGAAATTTTATTTTATAAACAATCGTGGGAATATAAGTGAAATCATTAATTATATTAAATCTTTACTCCGTTTTTTAACAATTCTTCTTCTACTTACACTATTACGTGCAACTATGTCTGTGTGTATGTATTTGTTATTTTGATAGACCGCTTTAAGTAGCAGATCTAGGGTAAAGAGTGTCCGCTATTTCAGCAGGACTAATGGGGATGAAACGCTCTGGTTAACAGATTCAGGGTAGGAAGAGAAATACCGCTCTGGTTAGCAGATCTTAGGTATAGAATATCCGCTATTTTAGCAGGACAAGAGGGATGAACCACTCTGGTAGCAGATTTAGAGTAGGAACAGTGTATTTGTTCTGTCTTGTAAGCGTGTAGTATAAGAGNCTGTGTGTATGTATTTGTTATTTTGATAGACCGCTTTAAGTAGCAGATCTAGGGTAAAGAGTGTCCGCTATTTCAGCAGGACTAATGGGGATGAAACGCTCTGGTTAACAGATTCAGGGTAGGAAGAGAAATACCGCTCTGGTTAGCAGATCTTAGGTATAGAATATCCGCTATTTTAGCAGGACAAGAGGGATGAACCACTCTGGTAGCAGATTTAGAGTAGGAACAGTGTATTTGTTCTGTCTTGTAAGCGTGTAGTATAAGAGGTCACTATTTTCTTATTTTTCTATTATCATTTAAAACACATTATTATCTTATTACTTATTTATTTTTTTGTTATTTTAACGACAGTTAACTCTTATTTATTTTTCCGTTCATTTATTGATGTAGTATTGCATTTATTATTTACTTGATTTATTTATTTATTTATTTATTTATTTATTTTTTTTTTAGTTATAACGAAATATCGCATATAACATGCTATCCGCAAAAGCACAGCATATACGCGTCTACGCACAGTGTACATACATTATGTGAAGTGAGTATTCCGTTATTACCAAAACAAATGTTGTAATTATTGAATATTTTAGTGCAGACATCATCTGTTATCGAGGATTAAGGAATGTTAAATGTTTCTATGTCCCCTTCTCTAATTATTAACAATAATTTCGAAAATTCTTTATCACTAGAACGAATATTATTTTGTAGTCTTAGAATTTTGAAATACTTCCATAGAAATGATGATTTAATAGTTTCTTCTATTATCGTCGTTCTATTACCGTATGTCATAACTGGAAGGATTTGTCGAAAAGCTTCTCCTAATAATATTAATTTATTGACAAAGCAAAATTTTGTATTACACAAGTCTTTCAACGTACTATCAACGATTTCTAGACCTTTTTTCGGAATCATAGAAGCCTCGTCCCATATTATTAAATCAACTTCCCTTAATTTTTTTTTTTCAGTTTTAAATTCTAAAAATACACTTTCAATATTATCTAAGTCTAGAGGTAAACGAAAAGTTCTATGACTGGTCATACCTTTTGGTAGTAATACAGATGCAATTCCTGTCCAAGCCATTGACAAAATATTTGTACCTCTAGAAATAAAGTAATAAATGAGTGTCTTATATAAGTAGATTTTTTCGGATCCACCAGGACCATCTATGAAATATACTTTTTCATCTTGTTCACAAATAGTTTTAAAAGTTTTTCTTTGATCTTCATTTAAATTTGTGTACATTATATCGAACATTATTTTACTGAAAGATATTTCCTCAATATTGCAATTATTTATGTAGTTGCTAATGGTTGGTGTCGGTAAACTAAAAGACTCACATGATGACACTCTATTGGACTTTCGTCAGTTAGTGACGAAGCAGGTTTATAATAAACCTAGTGACTTGCCTCTAACATTGTCTGATTAAGAGTAAGATAAAACAAACCCATTTGACTCTTGCGACACAGATCAGTGTGACTATGTAAGAAAGACATTATCAATATTTAATGAAAAATACCAGTCACTGTAGGTTTCATTTTTTTCTACAACTTTTTACTCTTTTTACAGTTAACAAGCTTAACTTTCTTACAATTTTTCATTTTCTCTCCTCTACTCTTATTCTTTTTAACAATACTTTGCTTTCATCCACGTTTGGTCACTCGAGATGTTTTCTTTTTAGCATGAGTCGTAGAGATGTGATGAATAGCGCTTCTATTAAGAGACTGCGCTAGACGTTTATACGGTAAATCATTATATCTGGATCCTTCCATTAATTTAACAAGCTTTTCTGTTGTTTTAATTTTATACCTGATTCAGTAGCACGATTTGTCAATGCATCTTCAAATGGCAAATCACATTGGCCAATGTCATCAAATATATTTACACCAGTTTGGAAAGCCCCGTGAAAAAAAAGCCTAAACCATGGCCTCTCTGTCTATGCGAGCCAGTAAACACATGCTTGACTTCTCTACCTTTACCATCGTACTGAGAATGATACACATTGTAAAAACTCATTTTGTATAAGGATTCTAAAAGAACACTTTCCTAAAATGTAACACCACCGTCAGTGTCACAAACTCAAATGCTATCGGTTTACCAAATTGATCTCTTACATCTATTTCGATTATATAAAATCTATTATTCAGGAGGGGTACGTATGCAACATGCGTATATCTCTTGAGAATTGAACTACCAAAATGAACTTCTATGCACCCAAGTTAACTATTTGAAATAAAGGTGCAAACGTGTCCCCAACAATACATGGTTCACATATATTAGAATAAATAAAAAGTTGATTGGGCACTGCTCTTGACGTGCTTGCCAGTTATTTACCGCAAATTAACATCAGATAATCATCCCTTATTTCTGCACGATCTTTTTCGTTATGAATTGTTCCTTCTTTGAATCCTAAAATGCGTTGTATTGCGTTTGAGAACCATGGTAATTTTTTACCCTTATCTACTTCAAAATGTTTCATTATAAATGAAAACAGTATTTCTTTTTTTCTAAGGAAAGTACACTAATAAAAACAAATCCGCCGTCCTTGTTATAAATTAGCTTAGGCTGATATTCTTTGTTTTTAAAGATGTATACCATCCATATGTTATTTCTTGCTTCAATTAAGCTATTTGTAGAGTGGTGTGTGCCATGTTGAAAACGACATTCTTTTTCCTCCTCAAGTGCACTTAGTAAAGCGTCCTCTGGAGTGACATGTAAAATAGTGCACGGTACGTGAATTTCGGAAATTCCAACCTCCCATTTTCCATACAGCTAGATTTCTTTTGATAATTAAGTAGAGAACTTTGTTGTAGTGTTATTAGGAAAATATTTTATACCACTATTGCTTGGCAAAGTTATCATAAATAATTATGAAGTATTTCTCAAGTCTCTTTCAAAAATATACGAATTACACTTTTCTGCGCAACCCATCCAACTAACAAAATATTGTTTGTTTTTTCCCTTTCCTTTAATTCAAATTATTTTTCCAATTTTATGCTCCTGATCTTATACTCGTTCTTTAGCGACTGGGCTAAGTTCCTCAGGGTAAAAAAATCCATCAATACTTTTACGATCTCAATCATGAAAATAAAACGTGTATAAATTCTATTCTGTCTTTTGGAAACACTGACAATTTGAAATATTTCTTTACTCCAGGATTTCAGGGCACCTTTTTCAAATATGTTTTTCTCACGACTGATACGCACGTAGTCTCCAACTTAACACTTTGATTCAGCTTGACGATTCTGACGATATTTTTTACGATTACGAACGACAGTTACTGCACTGGGTGCTAGCTTAATTGTGAAGTGGGGTGATTTTTTTTACCTATCAATTAAATCTTGTGATACATCGATGTACCGGTATGTTTTTTTAAAATGTAAAATGTCTGTTCATACGTTCCTTCAGTGTTCGTATGAAACGCTTCACTACAGCCACTTTAACGTCAGGGTTACTTACAATTCGAAATTCAATTCCACTATGCTTTAACAACTGTTGAAACTCGTTTCCTAAAAATTATTTTCCCCGATCTGTTTAGACTGTTTTTGGAAACCAAAAGTGTTTATTATCAAGAATTTTTTTAAAAGCTGCGGTAACTTCAAGGCAAGTTTCATCACGTAATGGTTGAGCCCATACAAATTTACTCAAAGCATCTATTACAATGAGAATTTATGACATACCGCTATTGCAGTTTTGAATAGATATCAATTGAATGAAATCAGCCTCCCACAAGTCATCTAAAACATTGACATCGTGAAGAAGGCGTAAGAACTCACATTGAATAATTTTGTGCAACGAGTAAATAACTTATCCCTTCAACCATTCCTTCGTTTTATCTGATGAAACGTTTTGATTTAATCTTATTTAGTTTCTAGCACCGGTAAAACCAGCCTTATAACTGGGCGTAAGGTTTTGTTTTTCCAACGCATCCATTTTTTCAAAATCTAAGCCACTATCTTTCTCCATTTTCTAAAGGTGTTGATGTCTTGTATAAACTTTTGATGTCACGTTTAATGGGTTTAATCTCCTTAGTCGTAGTTTCCCCAAATGTTAAATACGTTTCACTACCGTCTTTACTTGATAATTAGCTGGAAATATCGTCATAGTCACGGTCTATCTTCTCTCCCAAGTTGAATAATTTTTTACGAGTCTTTCATAAAGTCTCGACTCGGATCACGTTATGGATCTCCCACAGGTCAACATTTCCTACAAACTCTCGAGAAGTAGGGATCTCGTGCAACATATTACCAAACATTTTCCTGCCCACAGATTTAACTGTTTTTCTGCGTCTTGCCGCATCATTTATTAAGTCAATAATATTAGAAACTTGTATTTTTTCACCACCAATGGTCGCGACACCCTTACTATTCCAAATAATCTTACAGTTATTCTTTTTGTAATAATTCAAAAAAAATTAGACTTTTTTTGATATGATTTAGGAAAAGTTCTCAGAATCATATCATAACTCATTCGACCATTTGCATCTGCAACATATTTTTCCTCCTCTTTTTCCGTTAAAACATATGGCTTTCTTTGTTCGTCTATGAAATGAAAGTACCTTTGTGAGACTCTTCAATATTTTTTAGATTTTCTCCGTTCGTCGTTAAATGTATTAAAGTCAGAAATTTTTTTTATTTCATCGTCTAAACGACTGAGGTTGTTTTCAACAGTTTGTGTAGTAGACTGTAAAACTCATTGCGACAAATAATCTTTAGTAGCAGTAAAAACAGGTATTACAGTTTCATAGAGGAGTTTTACATTTACACTGCGTATTCTTTCGTAATGAAATCATTCTTTTTCCCTTTTTTTTACAACGCTTTATAGCTTTTTATTTTGTAAAGCTCTTGTTAACATTGTGCTTAACAGCGATTAAAGTATAAAAGGTAAGAAACCATTACCTAACTGGACAATGATTCTTCTTTTTCTTTTCCAAGAATCTTCATCGTCACAGCCTCCGTCCTTCTTCTTTATCATCTTCTTCTTCTTGGAAAAGACTTTCCTCGACACGTTTTTAAATTTTTCAAGTTTCGACTTTTGTAATTTGTTTAAAGAAACAATACCTTTTAGTATATATTAAAGAAACAATGCCATTTTCTACATTTAAAACGCACTTGCAAATACAACGACTTAATTTTTTATCGGCTTTTTGTAATAATGCGATACGATAATATTTATTTAAATACTCGAGAGCTTTTCATATGGGCAAAAACGGAGATACAAATTTGTTGACCAGTATTTGAAGCAAAATTTAATTTTTTTACTTTAGGCCGAGTAAGTATAGCTACTGTGTACGTATTTTGTTAAATATGCACGTACGAAATCTAAGCTCGGCAAGTGTATCGATTGATAAGTACCAGTGTATCCTGTTACTTAACAATCGATTGGTAAATACTTCATGTCTCTTCTTAGTAGCATCCTGATAGGCTTCTTGTGCAAATTTAGGATCTTTGGAAAAAATTTGTCTTGCCAAGTGTTATATTTAAGCACAATCGTGAGGATTTTAATCATAACACTTATATTTTTATAATGACTCCCATTTGTAAGCAAATCCACAACAACGATACCCAATACAGCCAACAACAAACGGCTGCTTGCAGGTATGATCACATGCTTCAAGGAATAGACGAAATCTCATTAAAGGAGCTAAAAGTAGAGCACTATAATAGAAAGAAAAATTAAAATAAAAAAAAAATTTTTTTTCATCAGGCATTATTATGTGTGCAATATAGATACACCAATAGACTCTGTTTATAATTACCTTTGTCTAGCAGCTTACTTTTGNGACGAAATCTCATTAAAGGAGCTAAAAGTAGAGCACTATAATAGAAAAAAAAATTAAAATAAAAAAAAAATTTTTTCTCATCAGGCATTATTATGTGTGCAATATAGATACACCAATAGACTCTGTTTATAATTACCTTTGTCTAGCAGCTTACTGCTGCTGCGGTTATCGTCAGTCAGCCTCAAACGCCCTTTCCGGTAAGTCGCTTTGCACTCGTGCTTTAAACTTTCACGGGTATCGTTTTTATGTAAGATTTCTGTAACGAAAACGAGTCACATTTTGGATTGACACGTAATTTCACCATCTGACTCATAAATTAGCTCTTCCTGCTAATAATCTTGCAAGTAAGCAAGTATTATGATTTGTTAAAGTAAAATTAAGTAGAGAGATTGTTTTTTTATAATAAATAACTAAAGTGTTTATAAGTGTGTTGTGCATTAATTATTGTGTCAATTTTATTTACATCATTTTCATGTTGAGTTGGCTTCCAAAAATCATTGGCTCTTATGTGTAACCAGCTATCAAAAATCTATGGCTCCTATGTTAAGTTGGCTCCCAAGAATCATTGACTCCCATGTGTAACTGGCTCCCAAAAATTTACGGCTCCTATGTTAAGTTAGATCCCAAAAAACATTAACTTCCGTGTTAATTTGGCTCCCAAAAATCATTGGCACTCAAGTGTAACTAGCTTTCAAAAATCTACGGCTTCAATGTTGAGTTGGTTTCAAAAAATTATTGGCTCCCATGTTAAATTGGCTCTTAAAAATCATTGGCTCCCATGTTTAACTAGCTTTAAAAAATCTTCGGCTGCAATGTTAAGTTGGTTCCCAAAAATTATTGGCTCCCATGTTACATTGGCTCCCAATAATCATTGAATCCCATGTGTAACTAGCTTCCAAAAATTTACGGCTCTTATGTTAAGTTGGATCCCAAGAAACATTGGCTTCCGTGTTAATTTGGCTCCCAAGAATCCTTGGCTACCATGTGTAGCTGGCTTCCAAAAATCTATGGCTCCTATGTTAAGTTGGGTCCTAAGTATCATTGGTTTTGATGTGTAACTAACTTTCAAAAATCGACGGCTCCCATAATTATTTGGCTCCCAGAAATCATTGGCTCCTATGTGTAATTCGCCCCCAAAATCTATGGCTCTTATATTAAGTTGGACCCCAAAAAACATTTGCTTCCGTGTTAATTTGGCTCCTAAAAATCATTGGCTCCCATGTGTAACTAGCTTCTAAAAAAATTCGGCTCCAATGTTAAGTTGATTTTCAAAAATTATTGGCTTCCATGTTAAATTGGCTTTCATAAATTAATAGCTTCCATCTTTAACTAGCTCTCCAAATCAACGGCTTCTATGTTAAGTTGGCTTCCAAGAATCATTGGCTCCCATGTATAGCTAGCTACCAGAAATCTACGGCTTTCATGTTAAGTTGGCTCCTATTTGTAACTAGCTCCTAAAAATCTATGTCTCTCATGTTAAATGGGCTATTATAAATTATTAATTCCCATGTAAAACTAGCTTGTTAAGTCTGCGGATCCCATGTTAAGTTGGATCCCAAGAATCATTGGCTTTTATGTGTAACTATCTCTCAAAAATGTATGGCTTCTATGTTAAGTTGGCTCCTAAGAATGATTGGCTCTTATATTTAACTAGCTTCCAAAAATCGACGGTTCCCATGTTAAGTTGGCTTATATGTGTAGCTAGCTCCCAAAAATTTATGGCTCCTATGTTAAGTTGGATCCCAAGTTTCATTGGGTTCAAAGTGTACCTAGCTTCAAAAAATCGAAGGCTTTCCTATTAAGTTGGCTTTTAAAAATCATTGGCTTCTATAAGTAAATAGCTTCCAAAAATTTACGGCTCCAATGTTAAGTTGGTTTTCGTAAATCATTGGCTCCTATGTTAAATTGGCTCTCAAGGATCATTGTCTCCTATTTGTACCTAGCTCTCAAAAATCTACGAGTCCCTTAGTTGGCTCTCAAGAATCATTAAGTTTCGTATTAAGTTGGCTCCTAAAAATCATTGGCTCTCATGTGTAACAGGCTTCCAAAAATCTTATGCTTTAATGTTAAGTTGATTTCCAAAAATCGTTGGCTTCCATGTTAAATTGGCTTTCATGAATAATTGGCTTCCATGTTTAACTAGCTCCCAAAATCAACGGCTTCTATGTTGAGTTGGCTTCCACCAATCATTGGCATCCATGTTTAAGCAGCTGCCAAAAATCTGCGGCTTCCATGTTAGGTTGGCTCCGAAGATTAATTGGCTACCACGTGTAACTCGCTTTAAAAAATCTATGGCTCACAGGTTGAATTGGCTCCCGAAAATAATTTGCTCTTATGTATAACAAGCTCCGAAAAATCTACGGCTCCCATGTTATGTTGGCTCACAAGAATCATTGGCTTTCATGTGTAACTAGCTCCCAAGTATTGACGGCTTCAATGTCAACATGGTTTTTAAAAATCATTAGCTTTCATGTTAAAATGGGTCTCTAAAATCATTGGCTCTCATGGGTAACTAGCTCTAAAAAATCTAGGGCTCCTATATTAAGTTGGCTCCCAAGAATCATTGGCTTTCGTGTGTAAGTAGCTCCCAAAAATTTATGGCTCCAATGTTAAGTTGGCTCCCAAGAATCATTGGCTCCCATTTTAAATTGGCATCCAAGAATCCTTGGCTCTCATGTTTAACTAGCTCCCGAAAATCTACAGCTTCCATGTTACGTTGGCTCCCATCTGTAACTTACTTCTAGAAATCTATGTCCTCCATGTTAAATGGGCAATTTCGAATTATTAAATTCCATGTATTACTAGCTTTTAAAATCTACAGCTTCCATGTTAAGTAGGCTCCTAAGAATCATTTGCTCCCATGTGTAACTAGCTCCCAAATATTTACGGCTCCAATCTTAACTTGGTTTCTGAAAATCATTGACTCCCATGTTAAGTTGGCTCCCGAAAATCATAGGCATCCATGTGTATCAAGCTTCCGGAAATCTTTGGCTCCAATGTTAACTTGATTTCTAAAATTCATTCGCTTTCATGATAAATTGGCTCCCAAGAATGATTGAATCCCATGTATAACTAGCTCTCAAAATTTACAGCTCCGATGTTAAGTTACCTCCTAAGAATCATTGGCTTTTATGTGTAACTTGTTCCCAAAAATCTACGGACCTATGTTAAGTTGGCTTCTGAGAATCATTTGCTCCCATGTGTAACTAGCTCCTACATATGAACAGCTCCAAGTTTGAATTAGTTTCTGAAAATCATTGGCTCCCATGTTAAGTTGGCTCTCGAGAATCATTGGCATCTATAAGTAACGAAATTCTGAAATTCTTTGGCTCCAATGTTAACTTGATTTCTAAAATTCATTGGCTACTATTTTAAATTGGCTCTCAAGAATTATTAAATCCCATCTATAACAAGCTCCTAAAATTTATGGCAGCGATGTTAAGTTGGCTTCTAAAAATCATTGGCTCCCGTGTGTAACTAGCTCCTAAAAATTTACAGCTCCAATGTTAAGTTGGCTCCAAAGAATTGTTAGCTCCCATGTTAAGTTGGCCCCTAAGAATCGTTGGCTCCCATGTGTAACTAGCTTTCATAAATTTACGGCTCAATTGTTAAGTTGGTTTCTGAAAATTATTGGCTCCCATCTTAAATTGGCTCTTAAAAATCATTGGCTTTTATGTGTATCTATCTCCCAAAAATATACGGCTCCCCATGTTGGCTTTCAAGAATCATTGGCTCCCGTGTTCAGTTGGCTCCCCAGAATTATAAGCTCCCATGTGTAACTAGCTTCCAAAAATCTTATGCTCAAATTTTAAGGTAATTTTCAAAAATCACTGGCTCCCATGGTTATTTGGCTTTTATAAATTATTGGCTTCTATGTCTAACTATCTTTCAAAATCGATGGCTTCTATTGTAAGTTGGCTCCCAAGAATCATTGGCTCCCATGTTTAACTAGCTCCCGAAAATCTACGGCTGCCATAATAAATTAGCTCTGAACTGTAATGAGCTCCCAAAAATCTATGTCTCTCATGTTAAATGGGCTCCCATGTATTTATGAGTTCCATGTATAACTAGCTCCTTAAATAAACGGCTCCCATGTTAAGTTGGGTCCCAGAAATCATTTGCTTTCATGTTTAACTAGCTTCCAAAATCTACGGCTCACATGTTATGTTGGCTCCCAAGAATCAATGGCTCTTATGTGAAACTAGCTCTCAAAAATCTATGGCTCTTATGTTAAGTTGGCTTCCGAGAATCATTGGCTTCCATGTGTAGCTAGCTTTTAAAATTCTACGACCTCAATATTAAGTTGGTATCGAAAAATAATTGGCTGCCATGTAAAATTGGCTCCCAAGAATCATTAGCTCCCATTTGTAACTAGCTTCCAAAAATCTACGGCTCTCATGTTAAGTTGGCTATCATGTGTAACTAGGTCCCATAAACCTACGGCTCCAATAGTAAGTTGGTTTCGTAAAATCATTGGCTGCAATGTTAAAATGGCTCCCAAGTGTAACTAGCTTCCAAAAATCTACGGCTCCAATGTTTAGTTGGTATCCAAACATCATTGGCTCCGATGGTAAGTTGGCTCGCAAAAACCATCGGCTTTCATGTGTAACTAGCTTCCAAAAATCTACCGCTCTAATGTTAAGTTGGTTTCTAAAAATCATTGGCTCCTATGTTGGGTTGGCTTCCAAGAATTATTGGGAGCCAGCTTAACCTGAGAGCTGTAAATTTTAGAAGCTAGTTGCACATAAGATTTAATTTCATTCGACATGGGGGTCATAGATTCTTGGGATCTGGTTAAACTTAAGAGCCGATGATTCCTTGGAGCCAATTTAACATAGGAGCCGTTGATTTTGAGAGCTAGTTAAACATGATAGAAACTGATTCATAAAAGCTAATTTAACATGAGAGCTAATGATTTTTGGAAATCAACTTAACATTGATGTCGTAAATTTTTTAAAGCTAGTTACACATAAGAGCCAATGATTCTTATGAGCCAACTTCACATGGGAGCCGTAGATTTTTAGAAGCTAGTTAAACATAAGAGCCAATGATTTTTGGGAGCCAACTTAATATTGGAGCCGTAGATTATTGCAAGCTAGTTACACATACAAGCCAATAATTCTTAACAGTGAACTTAACATTGGAGCCGTCAATTTTTTAAAGCTAGCTTTACTTGGAAGCCAATAATTCTTAGAAGCCAACTTAACATGGGAGTCGTAGATTTTGGGAGCTAGTTATACATGAGAGCCAATAAGTCTTAGAAGCCAACCTAACATGGGAGCCAATGATTTTGAGAAACCACCTTAACATTGAAGCCGTAGATTTTTTGGAGCTAGTTACACATGGGAGATAATGGTTCTTGGGAGCCGACTTAACATCGGAGCCTATGATTTTTAGAAACCAACTTAACATTGAAACCGTAGATTTTAAGAAGCTAGTTACACATAAGAGTTGATGATTCTTAGCAGCCAACTTAACGTGGGAGCCATATATTATTAGGACCTAGTTACACATGGGAGCCAACTTAACATGAGAGCCGTAGATTTTTGGGAGCTAGTTGAACTTAACAGCCAATGATTGTTAGAAGCCAACTTAACACAGAAGCCAATAATGTTTAGAATCCCACTTAATAATAAAGCCGTTAATTTTTTGGAGCTAGTTACACATAGGAGCCTATAGTTCTGGGGAGCCGACTTAACTTCAGAGCCAATGATTTGTAGAAACCAACTTACCATTAAAGCCGTAGATTTTTTGGAGCTAGTTACACATGGGAGCTAATGGTTCTTGGGAGCCGACTTAACATCGGAGCCAATGATTTTGAGAAACCAACTTAATATTAGAGCCGTAAATTTTTGGAAGCTAGTTACACATGAAAGTTGATTCTTAGGAGCCAACTTAACTTGGGAGCCATAGATTTTTGGGACCTAGTTACACATAAAAGTCAACTTAACATGAGAGCCGTAGATTTTTGGGAGCTAGTTGAACATAAGAGCCAATGATTGTTGGGAGCCAACTTAACACGGGAGCCAATAATGTTTAGAAACCCACTTAACAATGAAGCCGTAGATTTTTTGAGATAGTTACACATGGAAGCCGATGGTTCTGGGGAGCCGACTTAACATCAGAGCCAATGATTTTTAGAAACCAACTTACCACTGAAGCCGTAAATTATTTGTTGCTAGTTACACATAGGAGCTAATGGTTCTTGGGAGCCGTCTTAACATCGGAGCCAATGGTTTTTAGAAAACAACTTAACATTGGAGCCGTAAATTTTTGAAAGCTAGTGACACATGAGAGTTGATGATTCTTAGAAGCCAACTTAACATGGGAGCCATAGATTTTTGGGACCTAGTTTCACATGGGAGCCAACTTAACATGAGTGCCGTAGATTTTTGGAAGCTAGTTGAACATAAGAGCCAATGATTGTTAGAAGCCAACTTGACACGAGTGCCAATAATGTTAAGAAACCAACTTAACATTAAAGCCGTAGATTTTTTAAAGCTAGTTACACATGGGAGCCAATGGTTATGGGGAGCCGACTTAACATCAAAGCCAATGATTTTTAAAAGCCAACTTACTATTAAAGCCGTAGATTTTTGGGAGCCTGTTACACATATGAGCCAATGATTCTTAAGAGCTAACTTTACATAGGTCAATAGATTTTTAGGACCTAGCTACACATGGGAGCCAACTTAACATGAGAGCCGTAGATTTTTAGGAGCTAGTTGATTATAAAAGCCAATGATTGTTGGGAGCCAACTTAACACGAGAGCCAATAATGTTTAGGAACGTACTTAACATTGAAGCCGTATATTTTTTGGAGCTAGTTACACTTGGGAGCTAATGGGTCTCGGGAGCCGACTTAACATCGCAGCCAATGATTTTTAGAAACCAACTTAACATTGGAGCCGTAAATTTTTATAAGCTAGTTACACATGAGAGTTGATGATTCTTAGGAGCCAACTTAATATGGGAGCCATAGATTTTTTGGACCTAGTTACACATGGGAGCCAACTTAACATAAGAGCCGTAGATTTTCGGAAGCTAGTAACACATGGGAGCCAATAATTCTAAGGAGCCAATTTACCATGGGAGCCAATAATTTTTTGAAACCAACTTAACATTGTAGCCGTAGATTTTTAAAAGCTAGTTACACATGGGAGCCAATGAATTTTAGGAGCCAAATTAACACGGAAGCAAATGTTTTTTGGGGTCCAACTTAATATAAGAGCCATAGATTTTGGGGGCGAGTTACACATGGGAGCAAATGATTCTTGGGAGCCAACTTAACATAGGAGCCATAAATTTCTGAGAGCTAGTTACACATAAGAGCCAATGATTCTTAGGAGCCAAATTCACATGGGAGCCGTAAATTTTGGAAGCTAGTTATACATGGGACTCAATAATTCTTTGGATCTCATTTTACATAGGGGACATAGATTTTTGAAAGCTAGTTACAGATAGGAGCCAACTTAACATGGGAGCCGTATATTTTCGGGAGCTAGTTAAACTTGGGAGCCAATGATTCTTAGGAGCCAACTTAACATAGAAGCCGTTGATTTTGGAAGCTAGTTACACATGGAAGCCAATGATTTTTGGGAGTTAACTTAACGTGGGAGCCACTGATTTTCAGAAACTAAGTTAACATTGGAGCCGTAAATATTTGGGAGGTAGTTACACATGGGAGCTAAAGATTTATGGGAGCCGTAGATTTTTGGAAGCTAGTTAAACATGAAAGCAAATGATTTCTGGGACCCAACTTAACATGGGAGCCGTTTATTTAAGGAGCTAGTTACACATGGAAGCCAGTGATTCTTGGGAGCCAATTTAACATGGGAGCCAATGGATTTTAGGAGCTAGTTACACATAGGTGCCTATGATTCTTGGAAGCCAACTTAACACGGGAGCCAATGATTCTTGAGAGCCAACTTAACATTGGAGCCGTTAATTTTTGGAAGCTATTTACACATGGGAGCCAATAACTTTTGGGAGCCAACTCAACATAGGAGCCATAGATTTTTGGGACCCAGTTACACATGGGAGCTAACTCAACATGAGAGCCGTAGATTTTTGGGAGCTAGTTGAAAACGGGAGCCAATGATTTTTGGGAACGAACTTAACACGGAAGCCAATGATGTTCAGAAATCAATTTAACATTGAAGCCGTAGATTTGTTGAAGCTAGTTACACATGGGACCCAATGGTTCTTGGGAGCCGTCTTAACATCATAGCCATTGATTTTTAGAAACCAACTTACCATTGGAGCCGTAGATTTTTGGGAGCTAGTTACACATATGAGCCAATCATTCTTAAGAGCTAACTTAACATGGGTCGATAGGTTTTTGGGACCCAGTTACACATGGGAGCCAACTTAACATGAGGGCCGTAGATTTTTGGAAGCTAGTTACACATTTATGGGAGCCAATGATTCTTTCGAGCCAATTTAACATGGGAGCCGTCGATTTTAGGAGCTAGTTACTTATGGAAGCCAACGATTCTTGGGAGCCAATGATTTTTACGATCCAGTTACATATAGGAGCCTATGATTCTTGGAAGCCAACTGAACACGGGAGCTAATGATTCTTGAGAGCCAACTTAACATTGGAGCCGTTAATTTTTGGAAGCTTGTTACACATGGGAGCCAATAATTTTCGGGAGCTAACTTAACATATGAGCCATAGATTTTTGAGAGCTAGTTACACATGGGAGCCAAAATCTTTTGGACAAGTTTTTCTTAATCACATTAATAGTCTTCTGACTTTTACAACAAATTAATAGATCATCAACAAATAAACTAATGTACGCTTTATCTTTTTTATTGCTTAAAGAATTCAAACAATTGCCTACTTCACAATTTCTGAATACTAGGTTTTTCATAAATTTATTAAAATATTAAAATCAAGCTCTAGGGCTTTCTTTTTAACCGTACTATACTTTTTGCAATTTACATACTTTATTTGAATTATTGTCAAAACCTTGCGGTTGTTTGACATATACCTCTTATTTGACTTTCCCGTTTAAAAATGTAGTTTCAACATTTATCTGATCAATAATTTAGCCTTTTTGGCAACAGTACGATAACAGAATTTTTCAAGTTTACATCTTAGCTACAGGAGAATAAGTATCTTTAATAATTTTCTTTTGTTGAAATCCTCTAACTACTAACCTAGCTTTAATTTCGTTTTTATCCTTTTTCGAATAAACCCACTTTATATCTCAAACTTTCTCATCTTTTGGCTTATCTACTAATATCCAGGTCTCATTTTTATTTCAACATTCAATTTCTTTTTTTATCGTATTTTCCTAATTATCAGATTCAAAACTCTCCATCGCTTCATCAAAACTTTCAGGATTTTTTGCACTACAAAAATAGTTAACATAAATAGTATTAAGCACATAACCATCATATCTTTCGGCCCTTTTTGGCGTTTTACACTTCTTTTCGGTCTGCTGTTGACATTGTTTTATTTTCGATTTCGACATTCATTTTCTCTCTTGGTAATATTATTGTCGTTTTTATACTCAGCATCTTCAAATTCATCGCTTGACTGGTATTTGTCATCTTCAATTTCATTTTTATTTCTTACTTCACCATCATCATCCTTTAATATAATACAATATTCATCTTTTTTAATTACATTAACATGTCTAGCTACAATAATCCTATTTTTCATCAGAACTCTATGTCCTACATTCTCATAAGCTAAAATGATTCCTAAATCTGCTGTTCTATTCTATTTTGACATTTTCTGTTCAGGCACACGTACAAATACCCTTTCATGCATTTTTAAATGTTTAACATTAGGTTTTACACTAAAGAACAACTCAAAAAGAGTTTTTAAATGCTGTTCTTTAAATATCCTGCCACGCATACAACTTCCGGCCAAAACCTTCGGTCTTTTCTAGCTTTAGATAACAAACATCTAGCAATTTCCATAATGCTTCTCTCATCTCTTTTGGCAGTACGATTTAATATGTACACATACGGTAGACATGCATCTAGACTTATTCCTTTTTTTTTGACTAAATCAAACATTCTTTTATTCATATATTCCTTTCCGTTATCAGACCTTGATTTTTTAAATCTTTTTCCGGTAATATTTTTAACTTCGTTTACATATGACACAAAACAATCATAGACTTGATCTTTTGTTTTAATTGGGTATACTCTGGCTATTTAACTTTAGTCGTCAATAAAAGTTAAAAAATATTTTTCGCCACTAAATCAACAATTATTATGAGGCCCATTATCAGGCCTACTCTTTTTCAAATAGGAAAAAAAAATTTATTTATAATTCATCAATGCATAAAGTTCGAAATTGAACGCAGTAAGATAGTGGACTGTATAATTTATATCACACGCCGGATTTGGGGGAGCGTGAAAAGGATGTAAATAAAAAGGACACAATAATTAATGCACAACACACTTTTAAACACTTTAGTTATTTATTATAAAAAAACAATCTCTCTATTTAATTTTACTTTAACAAGTCATAATACTTGCTTACTTGCAAGATCACGAGCAGGAAGAACTAATTTATGAGTCAGACGGTGAAATTACGTGTCAATCGAAAATGTGAATCGTTTTCGTTACAGAAATCTTACATAAAAACGATACCCGTAAAAGTTTTAAACACGAGCGCAAAGCGACTTACCGAAAAGGGCGTTCGAGGCTGACTGACGATAACCGCAGCAGCAGTAAGCTACTGGACAAAGGTAAGTATAAACAGAGTCTACTGGTGTATCAATATTGCACATATAATAATGCCTGATGAAAAAAATTATCTTTAAAGCTCTTTTTCATTTTTAAGTAAAAAAATATGTTTTCAATGCGAAGCATGTAAACTGGCTGTCCAATAATAGGTCCCTTTAATAAGTTAGGAGTGTTCCTATGCTCACTACTTGGACACGGAAAAAGTCGTTAAAAATTATAATTTATAGTTGGGCATAGAACGTTTAAGTTATTTTCTAACTAAAGTGACGTTGCAACATAGATATTATTATAATTTTTANTCCTTGAAGCATGTGATCATACCTGCAAGCAGCCGTTTGTTGTTGGCTGTATTGGGTATCGTTGTTGTGGATTTGCTTACAAATGGGAGTCATTATAAAAATATAAGTGTTATGATTAAAATCCTCACGATTGTGCTTAAATATAACACTTGGCAAGACAAATTTTTTCCAAAGATCCTAAATTTGCACAAGAAGCCTATCAGGATGCTACTAAGAAGAGACATGGAGTATTTACCAATCGATTGTTAAGTAACAGGATACACTGGTACTTAACAATCGATACACTGGCCGAGCTTAGATTTCGTACGTGCATATTTAACAAAATACGTACACAGTAGCTATACTTACTCGGCCTAAAGTAAAAAAATTAAATTTTGCTTTAAATACTGCTCAACAAATTTGTATCTTTGTTTTTGCCCATATAAAAAGCTCTCGAGTATTTAAATAAATATTATCGTATCGCATTATTACAAAAAGCCGATAAAAAATTAAGTCGTTGTATTTGCAAGTGCGTTTTAAATGTACAAAATGGCATTGTTTCTTTAATATATACTAAAAGGTATTGTTTCTTTAAACAAATTACAAAAGTCGAAACTTGAAAAATTTAAAAACGTGTCGAGGAAAGTCTTTTCCAAGAAGAAGAAGATGATAAAGAAGAAGGACGGAGGCTGTGACGATGAAGATTCTTGGAAAAGAAAAAAAAGAATCATTGTCCAGTTAGGTAATGGTTTCTTACCTTTTATACTTTAATCGCTGTTAAGCGCAATGTTAACAAGAGCTTTACAAAATAAAAAGCTATAAAGCGTTGTAAAAAAAAGGGAAAAAGAATGATTTCATTACGAAAGAATACGCAGTGTAAATGTAAAACTCCTCTATGAAACTGTAATACCTGTTTTTACTGCTACTAAAGATTATTTGTCGCAATGAGTTTTACAGTCTACTACACAAACTGTTGAAAACAACCTCAGTCGTTTGGATGATGAAATAAAAAAAATTCTTGACTTCAAAAAGTGTTACCCACGCTACTCTCGTACATTCTTCGTATTACAAGTTCGTTGGCTGTTGGATCAGCTGTGCGTTTATTTTGGTCCGCTTACAAGACGTATTCTCACTCTTCATAATTTAAAGTTAAAAAATTTTTACTTTGTAACAATGCCACGGAAAGAGGCATGTTGAATGCAAAATACTAGTTATCGATCAGACAGATGTTTTAATCTTCTTAATCTCAAACATTTATCAACAAACACTTCTGATTTGAGGACAGTAAATGAAAACCAACTTTTGAAACTGAACTTGGCAATTTCGTCAGTTGCATTACAACAAAAAGTTTGTTCTTTTTGCTGCTTGAAGTTATCAAAGTTGAAAAAAGAAGATACAAAAGAGAGTGAAAATGAACTTCCAGAATTGGTACGTACAATATTTTTATCATTATATTGAGTTCAGACATACCTAACCTCTCGTAGAACTTTATGACGATGTTGTAGTCTAATTTTTTTAGACGCTACAAAAGGAGGATTCTTCAAGTAAAGAATCGGATATAAAAGTTGGCAGCAGTGACGGTACATCTGGATTTTCGGAATATAATCCATCTTGGCGAAGTGAACAAGTGGATTTTTTCAACAAAGGATTAAGCTTCTTAAGATCTTCGGCCATCAAAAAATAAAAGCTATCGTCGAAAAGGTATTTGGAAGAAGAATCAAAACAAATATCGTCCGCAATTGATAAAAAAAGTTTTTATTTGAGCCAAGATGATCCAGATGATCTTGAAACAGATGACGACGAGTCTTCGATAATGAGTGCTTTATAAGAAAGTTTCAATACTTAGGTATCAAAGTTTCAATTTAGGTATCAAATGCAGCATGCATTGCATGATCAGCTAGTGTGATTGAATGAAGCAGAATCAAATACAATTAAGTTGTTGAAAGTAATTTACAACTACTTTTACGTACAATCTAACGTCATAAGCTCCCTACGCTTACACAGTACATCGCAGTGTACCTACCAATAGCAACTTAAAAGTTTAATAATTTTAAAAGAAAAGATGATAATAATGATATTGAAAAATAAATAGTTAAAATTATAGAAAAAAAAAAAAATTCTCGAAAAATATTGTTTCATTCCGAGTTGATACAGACGAATCATACTATACGCGAAAACACAATTTATCTGTCAAATTCATACAATACGTATTTTGTATATGCACAAGCTTATATAACAAGTGAAGCTTATGCGTCACTTATATAAGTATGTGTGTATTCGATTTAAGGTGAATATTTCATAATGTAATGACGTATCATACGACCAGCCACGTTCTAATAATGCATGTATGTATTGAAATCGAACGTAACGTGCATAAATGCATATATTGTATTGTATGTATAGGTGAATAGTTTACTTGCGCATTAATTGTCCGTTTTTAATAATGAATACTAATTTAAAAATCATAACTAACAAATTATTTCATTATATTCAAAATTCATTGTAAAATCCACAAAAGGATTCATTGAAAAATTTGTAAACTTATTCATCACACTTGAACTTGTACTTAGTGTTTCTTTCATTGCTAATGCAAGCTTTCATTATTATTGATCTAAAAAACTCAATCACACTTGTTACAAAAATGTGATTAGTAATATTGTATTAATATTTTTTGAAACATGAAATGATAATATGAAACATAATCGTACAAGCGTACTGTTTTGCTGTCAACGCAGTCTGCAAGAGCATGATTTATTGGTTGCCCTAATTTAACCAGAAGCCTCTTATTCGCTGTGTGCAAGTCGTTGGAGGGGGTAAAAAGAACGACAGCAGAGCCCACAGTGAGAGAAAGGTGCGGATTCGCCGGACATTTGAGGACTCAATGCACTATTGATCATAAACTATTAAGTTTTTCGACCACTTTGAGTTGCCAGACAAAGTGATAAAAAATAGTATCCTGAACGTAATTAAGCTTCACAGTTTGCTTATTAAAACGAAATTAAACTTGATAGTTCTATATGTAAGTCAGATTTTATGAAACAAAGCCAGTGAAGACTATATATGGTCACTAACGTCACACTCGCATCATTTTAAGGGTCAGCTCAGTTCGTTCTGCTTTAATACTATAAAACAAAGGTTATGTTTCCAGACTCTTACGACTCACGAGTACTTTATACACGTAAAGCATAACGTGTTGGCTGAGGTAACTCGGGTGCATTTCGAGAACATCAATGGTATCGGACTACACTTAGCAGCGAGGTACAGCGAAGGAGGCCGGCCAAAAGTGGTTCCGGTGACAGCAGAGTATGCAGAAACCGCAACATCTTTTCGGCCACGAAATCATTTATGTAGTTTAAAAAGATTCAATCCCTCGCTATAGTCCATGAAACGCTCTCTATAGTTTGGTATGTCATCTGTCTGTCTCGCTCTCCTATGACAACATAACCTTTTGTAGTTTTTACCAGGCTTATTAATTAATTTCTTATCTCAAAAGTACTCTCGAGATGTTCCATAAAATTCAATACGATCATTAGATACTTTTTTTTATCATTTATAAAATTTTCGTCTAAAGTTGATTGTTAAAAAGCAAGGTAAATGCAATAGAAGCGCTTAAAAAGATGACAGCCTATAAGCCTACATGTGAAAATTTTCTAAGTTTAAGTATTAATTGCTCCTAGGAACCCTCGTGCCTTTAAATTTTGACAGTACCATTTTCATGACTTTATTTATCCGTAGATACATTTTCATCTATTTGTCATTGTTAATTTTATCACCGACAGAACTCACTCAAGGAACCACTGAGAATTACTGCTCCAAGCGTTAGGGAATTTCAAAGCAACAGTAACAATAATTACTGATAGATGTAAGTTATTTTTATTAATATAGTTAATACCAAACATTGTTAAATTGACCCAAGTAAATTGTGTTTAAAATAAATTATTTTTAAATTGTTTTCATAAAAGAATAAATTAAAAACATCCATATCGTTTAAATAAAGATTTTTACCGAATTAAAAAGAACAAATGAAGCTCACGAGCTGAACCCTAAGAGAAACATAAATGACACTAAAATAAAATGGTTGAGACCATTCTATGAACAACTCTGGTCGTAACAATATCGTACATAACTTCTATTTCAATTACAGGAATACTGTAAAACTGACTTAGCTTATCTTTGTGTAACTACCAACAGCATTAAATAAAACGTTTGTCAGTAAAACAGTTAATAATATTTGTCGTAAATAAATAAATGGACGAAAACCTCGAAAAAAACGTATTCAAATAATAGGATTACTGGAAAAACTGGGACAGCTTATCTCTGTGTAATCACAAACAGTAATAATTAAGTCTCATGTCGGAAGAAAAACTAATAATAATGTAAATCAATAAATAGATGGATTAAAATCTCGAAAAAAACAGAATTTTCGTAAAATATCATACATAACTTTTATTCAGGCAATAGAATAATTGTACAAACTAGCACAGCTCATATCTGTGTAACCACTAACTGTATTCAATAAGTCTCTTGTCAGTACAGACGTTAATGATAATATTGATAAATAAATAAATAGACGAAATCCTCAAGAAAATCACAATTTACGTAAAATATCGTATATAACGTTCATTAGAATCATAGAATGAGTGTAAAAACTGGCACAGAAAGCATCTCTGTGTAACCACTCTTTAGTAATTAATAGATCTCTTATCAGCAGAGAGGTTAATAAGAATGATTATGAATAAATAAATGGACGAAATCAATGAGAAAATTGAAATTCTTGTCATTAATCGTAAACAACTTTTAATCAGATCATAGGATTACTGTAAAAACTGACCCAGCTTATCTCTGTGTAATCCAAACAGTATTTGATAAGTCTCACGTTGGCAGAAAAATTAATAATAATGTTAATAAATACATAAATAAATAGACAAAATCCTACAGAAAATCACATCTTTTGTAAAATATTGTATACAACTTATTGGCAAAAAAGTTACTAATCATGTTAATTAATGAATGAGTAGATAAAATTCTAAAAAAAATATATTCAGAAAATATCGAACATAACTTTTATTTAGATTAGAGGATGAATATAAAAACTGGCATAGCTTAAGTCTGTGTAAAAACAGACAGTATGTACTAAGTTTTATGTTAGCAAAAAAATTTAAAAAAAATGTTTATAATAAAATAAATGGACAATAAGAAAAAAAAAAACAACAGAAATTTCGTGAAATATTATACATAACTGTTTTTAGGTAATACGTTGGCGAAAATGTTAATTGTAATGTTAAAAAATGAATTAATAGACAAAATTTTCAAGATAATCAAACTTTTCGTAAAATATCGTTCATTACTTTTAATCAGATCATAGAATTAGAGTAAAAACTAAATCAGCTGATCTTTGTGTTACTTAAACTCACAGTATATGAGTCTCATATCAGCAAAAAAAGTTATGGAAGTATCCCCTTTATGTATAATCACGTCAAGATTCTTATAATATTTGAAATGTAGGCAAATGGTTGCAAGACCAAACTTCAGTTAAAATTTAAAGACTGTTCACACCTTTGAAAGATAGTTATTAATGAGAATGTAACTTCTTATTTAACATGACATCTAATGAGTGTACGCATTCTTTGCCCCTTTAACTGTTGATATTAATAAATAATAAGACTGAGTTCATATTAATTTTAAAAAAGATGAATAAAAATAAGGATCGTATTTGTGTTCTTAACCATTCGGTGAATGTAAAATTACTTACAATCAAAAAAACAAGCAAAGAACTAGGTTAAACTCTAATATATATATGTATATCTCTGTGTGTGTGTGTGTGTGTGTGTGTACAACGCATTGAAAATCATGCCAGTACTATAGTTTTCTACAGCGAATCTAGTCAATAAAGGGGATACTCTCTGAATTACATTGTGAATAAATAAGCTAATAGGAATCCTCGAAAAAAAGAACTTTTGTGAAATATCTTACATAACTAGTATTCAGATCATAGAGTTACTGTAAAAACTGACACAGGTAATCTCTGTGTGGATCAAATAGTATTCATTAAGTTGTGTGTTAACAGAAAAGATAATTATACTATCAATCTTACTAATATATAAAAAAACGTTGCTAAAACCGTTGTAATCTCTAACAACGAAAACTACAAAACCAATTTTTCTAAAATTTTACATACCGATTCTTGACACTTCCTAGATGGTTTGAGTACAGCTTTGATCTTGAGAAATTCAATAACAATAGCAATAAATAAGCTCAAAGTTTCGCAAAAATACGCCAGCTTTTCACTTTAGTTCTACAGCGTTGGCCGCGATGGTCAAAAGTTTGCTGCCAACCGCAACCTTCAGAGCGCTAATCATTGTCAGCGCCACCACCGGCCTAGCTGTGAACTATCGCTGATGTATACATAATATGATGTGTATACATGCATGTGGATAATTGGTGATTCTAAGGTATATGCATGCATGCACTGTCAGACACTATGCACATTGTCACAAATAACGTGAAGTGTCAAGTTCAGGGCCAAGATAATTAAACTAAACCACTGAGCGCTAAGTGGCTCCTTGGTTTAGTTTTTTTTTTCATAATACATGGACTGAAAAATTATTACTTCTCAGTTAATATCCGAGCTGACAAATTTAGTGACAGTAATGACAAGTTTAATTGCCAGAAAATACATGCCAAACTACTAAGAGCTCTTACTCAGCTCTCAAGAGTAATAGTATATGGGCCTAAGAACATATTGTAGCTAGCTGGTGCCAGACTAAGGTTGTATATTTAATAAGGAAAAAAACAGAACCACTGACATGTAACTGGGTGTCTTAAGAGGTGCTTTTTATATGGACCATACAAAACACACCACTCAGTCAGTGATCAAGCTTGTACTATAAGTCAAGTTGTTGTAGTTTAGTAGCAATGCAGCATAGTCGAGACCGTTGAGAGCTACCTGACTCTCACAAGTACTAAGGTATGTGGGCCTGAAAACTCATCAACTAGCCATTAAGTAAGCTAGTATATTTGGTAAGTATAATTACAAAGTCAGTGGCTTAAAAGCGTGAAAAAAAACCACTAAGAGCTCACTAGCTCTCAAGAGTAGTGGTGTATGGGACTAAATACTGGCTCACTAGCTTTTGACTGAGCTGGTATATTTGATGAGTAGATAGTTTTAAATGTATGGGCCAGGAAGCACAAACTGAACCATAGAGAGCTAACTGGCTCACAAAAATGTAGTGATGTAAGTGCCAAAAAACTGGACAACTAGCTTTCGACTAAGCTGGAATTTTTCATGAGTAGATAGTTTTATATTAAGTGGCCAAGAATCACGAACAAAACCACTAAGAGCTCACTAGCTCTCAAGAGTAGTGGTGTATAGGACTCAAAACGGACTGACTAGCTTTTTTGACCAAGCAGGCATATTTGATAAGTATAATCGTAAATTTATCGGCCAAGAAGCCTAAACTAAACCACTAAGAGATAACTGGCTCTCAAGAGTTTAGTGATGTATGGGACTGATAACTGGTTAACCAGCCATTGACTTAGTTATACGTGCTTAAGTAGGTAAACCATGGTGGTTTTGGAACCTCCCCAGCTCCCACTCTGAGGTAGTGGTGGGGGGAAAGGCTCGAGCTATAGCTGTGGGTGGAGAAGAGGCGGTAAGGGAGAGGCGGTGGTGGGGGGAGAGGCTGATCGGGCAGTAGAGGAAAGGCGGTGGTGGGGGAGAGGCTGATCGGGTGGTGGGAGGAGGGGCACGGGCGGTATAGGTAGTAGGGGCGGTGGGTGGTGCGGACTACTCGGTCTCATGAAAAATTACAAAATTAACTTATACTCTACGTACAGTAATCTTAAGGCATCTAAATGTGAACGATTTAATCGTACCCTAAAGCATGCCATGTGGAAAAAGTTTAGTGTAAGAGGTAATTACAAGTGGCTCAATATTTTACAACAGCTGATAACTTCTTACAATAATCAAAAACACCGAACGATTGGTGTGAAGCCAAAAGATGTTTCAGTAGCTAATGAAAAAATATTTTACAAATATTTATGTATTCGAAAAAAGGAACAAAATCAACAATTAAAGATGGTGATAAAGTACGTATGAGTAATACTAAACAAGTCTTTGAAAAAGGTTACACGCCTAATTGATCGACAGAAATTTTTACTGTTACCCAAGTAGCACCAACAAAGCCATTCACTTACCATTTGGAGGATTATCAGCAGCAGCCAATCTCTGGTGGCTTTTACGATCAAGAACTGCAGAAAACCAAGTATCCTAATACTTACCTTGTTGAGAAAATTTTACGCCGACGAAAAAATCAAATTTTCGTTAAATGGTTGGGTTTTGACAGTGCACACAATAGTTGGATTTCAAAAGATCAATTATAATTAAAAAAAATATGATGTATAGAAGATATGAGAAAAGATATATGGTAAATGCATGAAAAAAGTAAAGTAAATAAAAATATTTGAATTGTAAAGACAGTGTTAGATGTATATTTGACGTTCGTAACTGAATTCTAACGCATGCGCAATAGCAAGAAGATGAGACGCCGTGACGCTGCACTTCAGCGTCTAATACCTATAGTTTACTCACTCTCGCGCGGTNAAACTCGTCATTGAGTTCCACAACTGCTTTTATTCCATATTTAGTATTTACTTTTTTTAATTTTGTAACCATGTAGCTGTGATTTACTATCATCTCGGTGATTTTATTGCACGGGAAGAAGCCTCCAGAAGCGACTTTATTCAAAGCTGCTAGATTGGACATCTGTAACAAAGAAACACAAATTCTTACTAATTTTAATATTCATGAAAAAAAGAAAAATGGGTAAAAAAAATATGGTTATGAAGAAAACAAATTTATATTTACCTCAAAATTATTTTTTACCCTTTTTTTTAACGGGAGTTCTTCAAAATTGTCCGTCTTTACACTTGTTCTCTTGTGAGGTTGTTGTTGGACGATACCCTTTGCTTCAAATACTAAACGATCGATGACTTGACGTCGCTGTTTGGCAACTCTGATCAAACTGGCCTGCCGTTGTTATTGCGGTTTTTTATACGAGGTTTCTACTATCTCATAAGGAAGCTCTATTATAGTAATCCCCCCCCCCACTCGTTTCTTTTTGACAAGTTACTTTGAGCTCATTGTCGTCACCCTTTTGTTCTTCTCTGTTACGTTCTTTATTTATTTCATCATTCTCGCTGGATGATGAGTCAATCATAGAGGTAAAATTACATTGCTTGCTATCATGAAAACTAAAAGTTATTATATTTCGCTCATTGTTTGGCATTTGATCAATGATACGCTTTTTTTTTAGTTGCTCTTGATGTGAAGGTTCCTCTATTTCTTTTCGCGATGTCGTCATGTTGATCCCTCCTCGAATTCTCTCTCCTATACAAGCTGTTTTCCATCTGTCCTCTTCACTTGTTTTTTTTTTTCTTCGCCGTTATCCGTTGTAAATCTCGATTCTCTATTTATTATTTTATGGTAACTCGGTGACATATTAGCATGGCTCTCATTTCTTGGACTTGTTATGTTTTCCCTATCTTCCTTAGCTTTCTCTTCTACATCTCCATCTCGCCGTTTTTGATTTACTTTTTAATGCCCCTAGGGTAATGTATCAGTGATATTAGGGAAAATACATCGCTTATCATCACGAGAGCTACGAGCTATTTTTTTGTTTTTTAGTATAAATCTTGTGCAGACAAGATCTAATATTAATTTGCTCTCGATTTATATTTATGTTTTGATCGCGTAGGCAATCAATATAATCATTAAAATTAATAGTGGTTTTAACAACATTGGTCTTGACACCCTTTGCTTTTTCATTATATCTTGATTCTGAACAAGAATGCTGTACATTTTACTTCTAAGACCGATGAATTTCGTAATAATATTACCATTACACTCATCCTTCATAAGTCCTACGATTTTCTTATTTTTAAGTGGCAATTTATACTTATTATCTTTGGGATAGTTAGATGTATCGCATTTCTGAATGTCAGTTTTCATAATTTCATAAATATCATGGTTTTTAATTCCATACATTAAACTGTCCGTATCAGTATACAACATTTTGCAATTATTTTTTAGTTTAGAAATTGATCAACTGTGCGTATAGCGAGATACGGAGCAGAAGACACGCCGGAAATAATCGTATTAAGCTCGAAAGTTCTCACTTCGCCTTGGTGATACCACAAAATATGTTGAAACTATTTGTGATCGGGGTGAACGAGTATTTGCCGGTACATCTGTGCGATGTCGGCCGTGATGACATATCGATTGGTGTGGAAGCGCAAAAGATGATCAAACAGTTTAGACTGGGGAGAATTCCTTACTGGCCTTAGCAAATGCATCGAAGACGACGCGCACCTTTGTGGTGCTGCTTGACTTTTTTATTATCGGGTGATGAGGCATGTAATAGCCACTCGAAGACTCGTCACACACCAATGACATGTGATCTAACTCAATATACTCATTCATTACCTTTTTGTATGCTACCTTAAGTTCGAGATGCGTGGGAAAACAAAAGAGAAAGACAACACGAGGATCTAATAGTGCGTGGTCGTTAGATATTTCGTGCCTCGTTGATCAGTGTTTGTCACTAGCATAAATTTTCCGCATATCCTCGTGTTGCCTTCGGGCATTTAACAATCGTCGAAAAACAACGCTTTCTTAAGCTACCGGTTGCAAATCTCCCTCGGTTTAACGGTGATCACGATAAATGGCTTTCGTTTAAAAACACCTTTTCGTCGATCATAGATTCACGTACCGACATCAACAATTTAAATAAGTTCTTATATTTGAGAGACTACTTAGAGGGTCCGGCGTAAAGAGTATTCAGAAATCTGTATTTTGTAGTTTTACTGTATGCAAAATATAGAAAAAATAAAAACTATAATTTACTACATGGGTTTTAAATTGATGGAAAAGGAGATTGTGAATACATGCACATAGCTTACTGATACTAACGAGGATACTTATATACACATTTATTCGTCTACATAATTGTAGCTGATTGTTAGTGCGTCCTTACATATATTTTGTCATATAAAAGTATAGGAAGAAGAAGAGAAAGCTAAAAATATTCATACACATAAGTAGTTGATGTTGGTGAGAAAGCTAGCCCCTTGTGTTCTTCTTGCTCTCTCTCGAGTACTGGTGGAAAAGCCATATGTTTTTCCTACTTTTGTTTCTTGCTTTCTCCTAACCTGTCTTAGAAATATTTTCTTATTTCAAGAATCGTTTTACGTGTAGTAGGTCAATCTAACAAGGGCTACATAGTCTTATAATAATAACAATAAATTAAATTTAATTATCCAAAGTCTACATGAGCAAAAAGCCTATACGTCTATATAGCAGCAAGTATATAATATTCCAACAGATTCGTGAATTGCTGTTTATGTATAGCACGATACACGCAAATACGACACATGCGTACAGAAGAAGAGTAGTTTTTCTATAGACATCAGAATAGGCTCCTAGAGTCCATACGTTAAAAATCCAATACTTTCTGAGCTTAAGCGTAATCTTCGCTAAGGCAGCTGTAAAAGTCTGCTTTAGCTGAAATCCTATACGTCTAAAGTCATTCCAAATACGAATTGTACTCGCAAAGGAAAACTAGAGGAGTATAAATTATTCTCTTAACTACGTATTGCTCATTTGTGTCGTATTTTTTTTAAACGCCACTGTAAAGTCTCATACATGCAAGCGTATAAAGGAGTTATTTGTAGAGTATACAATATTCTAACAGATTATTAAGGTGCTGTTTCTGTATAGCACGTTAGACGCAAGTACGACACAACATACATACACAAACATACATACACAAAACTGAGCGTCATTCTTCTATGACGCGTAAAATGAATGCTCGAGCGTACGAGATAAACAGTGTCAAGATATATACAGTGCGCTAAAGATGCCACTCCTTACTTTACAAAGCTATACATTTTATGAGCTTTACAGCGCAAAGGGTGCATTCATAAATCTTTTTACAGCCTCTGACGGTCTAACTAGTTTCTTGATGTATTTTTTTGACAATTACTTGGTCCTCTACACGTACAGTCATTGGTATATTCATCAGTGATGTTATGGTATGGTTATGAAGGGCTAAATTTTGACGGTCATCAAAAGTGATAATTTTTGAACCATATAAATGGGTTTATCATATGCCATAATTCAGTAAATATATTCTCGGCACTTTAACGAATTATGACTGTACGCCAAACCGATTTCACGAGCATAAGGTATCATCTCCACAAGAATTCATCTCCCTTACACCTCAGGTGGTCAATAGAACTCTGCGTGGATATTACTGTTAATGTAGGTGGAGTGTCTCACTGTATAAAATGCGTGTTTACTCAACGAACCACAAGTGCTGTAACGGCGATTAAGGATTTTATATACACGCATGTTTGTATAGATTAGAGCATACGTACTCCATTGGGAATATTACATATCTAACTTGTAGATAAAAGTGTGTTAGGGCTATACATACGTCTTCTCAGTCAATTGTAAAATACAAGTTGACTTCTTTGTTTAGGATTTTTTGAACTATTTATAGTCCAACCTCAATCAGCTGGTAGAAAAAACAAGAGAAAAGCCATCAGCATATTTTGTGTCTTAACAGCTATGTTAAAAATTATTCTTTTTATTCCTATAACAGCAGATTCTGCCGAAAATATAGAAGGATCTGTAGAGGTAGAAAATTTATTTGTACATTTACTATTATCCCTTTCTCCTCTACACACTTATGTTTTTCATACGACAAATATGACTTTCTTGACAAAAATGGGTTTTCTAGACAAAATATTTTTATAGTTCTGCGTCTGCTTGCACTCATGAATAAGCAACGCAGGTAAAGCTTCAAACACTGGCTACCTTATCTTCAACACAGTACCTTGTCCACTTTAAAACGATTTGTATAATTGTTACTAATACTAGGAGTGAGATAACTGTATTGATGTATATTTTCCTATCCATATGGTTTGATATACACTCAGACTGTATATTGATTAAATCAAACTCTACACAATATTCTTGTCTTTACTTTCATCACAGTATATTACAAATAATTACTAGCATTTACGTTCAACATGATTTTTTTAAATGTTAAGAAATACGTAATGTTAGTAAAAATTACACTAAGTATAAATTGCCACTTAAAAATAAGAAAATCGTAGGACTTATGAAGGATGAGTGTAATGGTAATATTATTACGAAATTCATCGGTCTTAGAAGTAAAATGTACAGCATTCTTGTTCAGAATCAAGATATAATGAAAAAGCAAAGGGTGTCAAGACCAATGTTGTTAAAACCACTATTAATTTTAATGATTATATTGATTGCCTACGCGATCAAAACATAAATATAAATCGAGAAAAAATTAATATTAGATCTTGTCTGCACAAGATTTATACTAAAAAACAAAAAAATAGCTCGTAGCTCTCGTGATGATAAGCGATGTATTTTCCCTAATATCACTGATACATTACCCTAGGGGCATTATAAAGTAAATCAAAAACGGCGAGATGGAGATGTAGAAGAGAAAGCTAAGGAAGATAGGGAAAACATAACAAGTCCAAGAAATGAGAGCCATGCTAATATGTCACCGAGTTACCATAAAATAATAAATAGAGAATCGAGATTTACAACGGATAACGGCGAAGAAAAAAAAAAACAAGTGAAGAGGACAGATGGAAAACAGCTTGTATAGGAGAGAGAATTCGAGGAGGGATCAACATGACGACATCGCGAAAAGAAATAGAGGAACCTTCACATCAAGAGCAACTAAAAAAAAAGCGTATCATTGATCAAATGCCAAACAATGAGCGAAATATAATAACTTTTAGTTTTCATGATAGCAAGCAATGTAATTTTACCTCTATGATTGACTCATCATCCAGCGAGAATGATGAAATAAATAAAGAACGTAACAGAGAAGAACAAAAGGGTGACGACAATGAGCTCAAAGTAACTTGTCAAAAAGAAACGAGTGGGGGGAATTACTATAGAAGAGCTCCTTTATGTGATAGTAAAAACCTCGTATAAAAAACCGCAACAACAACGACAGGCCAGTTTGATCAGAGTTGC
>NW_019379675.1:1493938-1514334 GCF_000648655.2 Copidosoma floridanum
TCAATGTCTAGTTGATGAGTTTTCAGGCCCACATACCCTAGTACTTATGAGAGTCAGGTAGCTCTTAACGGTCTGGACTATGCTGCGTTGCTACTAAACTACAACAACTTGACTTACAGTACAAGCTTGGTGACTGACTGAGTGGTGTGTTTTGTATGGTCCATATGTATGTGCAAAAAGCACCTCTTAAGACACCCAGTTACATGTCAGTGGTTCTGTTTTTTTCCTTATTAAATATACAACCTTAGTCTGGCACCAGCTAGCTACAATATGTTCTTAGGCCCATATACTATTACTCTTGAGAGCTGAGTAAGAGCTCTTAGTAGTTTGGCATGTACTTCCTGGCAATTAAACTTGTCATTACTGTCACTAAATTTGTCAGCTCGGATATTAACTGAGAAGTAATAATTTTTCAGTCCATGTATTATGAAGAAAAAAACTAAACCAAGGAGCCACTTAGCGCTCAGTGGTTTAGTTTAATCATCTTGGCCCTGAACTTGACACTTCACGTTATTTGTGACAATGTGCATAGTGTCTGACAGTGCATGCATGCATATACCTTAGAATCACCAACTATCCACATTCATGTATGTACATCATACTATGTATACATAAGCGATAGTTCACAGCTGGGCTGGTGGTGGCGCTGACAATGATTAGCGCTCTGAAGGTTGCGGTTGGCAGCAAACTTTTGACCATCGCGGCCAACGCTGTATAAATCATGAGTGTAACATGATATGTACATGTATTTTGTACAGCAATATAAATAGAGAATATAGAACATGGCCGCTGCTGAGCACGCACGCTCTCGTCAGGTTCTTCGGTACAGTGAGAGAGTATTTTGTATTCCAATTTAATATAAGTTATTATTGTCAAATAAACCTTATATTTATGAGTGTACATTTGTTTATCCACTACCTTAAAGTGAATATATTTTACAGTTATCATTTACAAGGAGTGAAAAAGATGCTCGATTTATCTGCAAATACCTATCTAGGGCTGTGCATGCTGGCTCTTGGTGCATGTTGTGCTGCAAACCACATTCTCTATGTACGGTTTTTAGTTTTATGGTATAACGTTACATTAAATATGCAAATAACATAAACGGCTTCCTTCAGATTACCGTTATCGTTGGGAAAGTTATTTTGACAGCCAAATGTGGAGTATAAAAAAATAAATAATGGTTTAAACGACTTAATTTTTTGCTGCTCAAGCCCCTAGTAACTAATTCTTGTAAATGAGATAAGCCGATTTACTTATGTCCTATAAACGTATAAGCACTCTGGAATACTTTAAAGTTACTGAAGTGTATTATGTAGGATAAAGAAAAATAAAGGGATACGAGGGGGTAAACGATATCTATTTAGCTGAAACTAGACACAAGCTGAATTAGCCTCACCCAAGACGAATCGGGCCTAACATGCGCTGGGCCATACAAATTTTTTTTTGCTTTTTCCTTGTTGAAAAACTATATATATTGTTGCAATTCTCCCACACACAACTTTCTATATATTTTTCAAGCCGTGATAGGCTGCCAGGCTTGAAAAATACTAAGTTTTCTGGAAGTATGTAAATACATAAAACAATAGAAAAAAAATTAATAACTTTTTTTCAACCTCTTGTGCCAAGATGCAAATGAATAGAATTCGTTTACATTATCCCCAGACACAATCCTCATGGATCTTGCAAACCACAAAAGGCCGCCAGGCTTGGGGAATAAAAAATTTTCCATAGATACGTGTGTATGCCTATACAAAACTATACGGAACAGAACTACAACTTTTTTTAAGGCCTTTCAAAACAAAAAGATACGTTTATATTATTTTTAAATACTTTTCCTATGAGTTTTTTTTCACTATTTTTATTGTAAACGCGTCTAAGCATTCTTACGGAAAACTTAGCATTTTTTAAGTTTGGCGGCCTTACATGGCTTGAAAAACTTAAAGAAAGTTGTGTGAGGAAGGATCACAATGATATATATTGTTTTTCAGCTCGAATGAGTGAACAAAAAAATTTTAACCCCCACGGCTCTTTTAGGCCCATGTCATCCTTGATGAGGCTAGTTTTAGCTACATGGATTTCTGTCAAGCTATCGATCTGTTACGTGAGTCCTAACTCGATGTCAACATATACAAATTTTCATAAATAACACGACTAACACAAGCATACTTTTCTATCACATTATCACCCGATAGTTACTTTATCAAATTTATTGGAATTTTTTTATGTGAAACATCTTATGGCGGACAGTAAACAGCCACGTAAAGAAAAATATGCAACGAAAAGTCTGGTTCGCTTCTCCGTTGCTGTTCACCTTACCACTGGGCACTTCTATTTATATACTTGTACACGAGTTGGAAGTTGTAAATCTATATCTACGTATATACGGTATACTATATTGTCGTGTGTATATAGCTTTTTTTCATTAATAACCCGATCAGGAATCTAATGGATTAGCCACCTTAGTTAGTGGGGTCCCCACTGGGCTATCTAGTTAGTACCTCCTCAGTTAAAGATTTATAGCTATCAATATGCCTATAATTTATTGCTATAATTATAGCTATAACTACCTATAAAACAGCTATAACTACCTATAAAACAGCTATGATAATGTATAAAATTCAGCTAAAAATATAGCTATAAACTACAGCTGTAAATTTTTCACAAATAATGAATAAAAATTAGTTTAAAATCAGATTTTTCCAACTTACATCGATTATTACAGATGGTATCATCCGTATGATAACAGTAAAACTTGGGGCCTGAAGTATTTTTGAATAAGTAGAAAAAAAAACAAGAAATCATATACAATTTCAAGTTTTTAAAAAACTGTTTAAAAATACTTTAGGCCCTCAGTTTTACTGTTATCACACGGATGATACCGTCTATGCTGATCGATATATGTTGAAAAAATCTGATTTTTAACTAATTTTTATTCAAAATTTGTGAAAAGATTACAGCTGTNAAAAAATACATTTGAAAGTTCAAAAATATTTTCTTGAACCTGATCAGAATGATAACTAAAAAAACATAAAAACTTTCATACTGTCTAAATGTAATGAGAAAAATCCATGGATCAATTGTCTGTATTCACAAAAAAAGTACAACGAAATATATGACGATATTGAAACTTTCTGTATTATTGTGTATGTTTATTTATATTATAATAACCAAAGCTGTTAAGTGGGTCCAAAGTAATAGTAAAAAGAGAGTTCTTTTGACCTTCATAAAAAGTATACAGTAATATCTTCAGAGTTACGTATGTTAAGTACGTCAATGCGGATATTGAAAATATTAATACTATATAATATAGGCACTGGCTGCCGTAATCAGATCTAGAAACCCATGCATTAAAGAAACTACGAATTAAACAGAAAGGCCAGGTAGCTTCGAATAGTTTAATTTTGCTGTCTGCCGACATATGCGAGCATTATTACTGCCTGCCTTAATGCGTTTAAAAGAACAAAACTTAAATTATTTACTTACAAAAATGCCAGCTTAGTCAAAAGCTATCTGGCCAGTTTTTTGGCCCACACACCACTATACTCTTGAGAGCCAGTTATCTCTCAGTGGTTTAATTTGTGCTTCCTGGCCCAAAAATTAAAGATTACTAACTCATCAAATATAACAGCTTCGTCAAAAAATAGCTGGCCAGTTTAGAGGCCCATGAACCACTTTACTCATGTTATTCACTTAGCTCTCAGTGGTTTAGTTTGTGCTTCATGGCCCAAAAATTAAAAATTACTTACCCACCAAACAATTTAACTAAGTCAAAGGCTGGATAGCCAATTATCAGCCCCATACACTACTAAACTCTTGAGAGTTATTTTGATCTTAGTGGCTCAGTTTGTGCTTCCTGGCCCAAAAATTAAAAATGACTTACCCACCAAATAATTAAACTAAGTGAAAGGCTAGTTAGCCAGTTAGCAGTCCCATACACCACTAAACTCTTGAGAGCCAGTTATCTCTTAGTGGTTTAGTTTGGGCTTCTTGGCCGATAAATTTACAATTATACTTATCAAATATGCCAGCTTGGTCAAAAGCTAGTCAGTCAGTTTTGAGTTCCATACACTACTACTCTTGAGAGCTAGTAAGCTCTTAGTGGTTTTTTTCGTGATTCTTGGCCACTAAATATAAAACTATCTACTCATGAAAAATTCTCGCTTAGTCGAAAGCTAGATGTCCAGTTTTTTGGCACATACATCACTACATTTTTGTGAGCCAGTTATCTAAACTGACAAAATTATCTACTCTTAAAATATACCAGCTCAGTCAAAAGCTAGTGAGCCAGTATTTAGTCTCATACACCACTACTCTTGAGAGCTAGTGAGCTCTTAGTGGTTTTATTTACGCTTTTAAGCCACTGACCTTGTAATTATACTTACCAAATATACTAGCTAACTCAATGGCTAGTTGATGAGTTTTCAGGCCCACATACTTTAGTACTTATGAGAGTCAGGTAGCTCTTAACGGTCTGTACTACGCTGCGATGCTACTAAACTACAACAACTTGACTTATAGTACAAGCTTGATCACTGACTGAGTGGTGTGTTTTGTGTGGTCCATATGTAAGGGATAGTAGGGCATGACGGGCACCCATTATTCATTACACTCTTACAATTTTTTTCCACCTTAAATATAATTTTCCAGCTGATCATCTTTAAGAACGTGACACATAGAATAAAACTACCCGAAATAAAAAATATCACAAGTTACATTACAATCTATATATTAAGTTATTTTAATACCACAAACATCTTGCCTTAATCTCATAAATTTTGTGTTTAGTACAAATAATTGTATGCCAATATCACAGCAATGTTGCACTCTAACATTATAAAAATAAAGCTTAATTAAAATGAAATATATACGTAAAGTCTCTTCAGTCTTGCCAGTTCAAGATTGTAGGAAAAAAGAACTAAAATTTATAGGATTCATAGCAACTGAATTTACCAAAGAATCACTTCGTGTGATATTTTGAATATTCGAATTAAATTGCATTAATGGTTCTCTCTGTATAATATTGCAAGGCTTCGACATAGCTACAGGATTAACGTTGGCGATTCTTTTATTCTTTGGCTCCTTTTTAATTTTAGTTTTTGGAACTGCCTTCTTTGGATCCTTTTTAATTTTTTTGTCTTGACTAGTACGTAATTCTGCAATGTATTCATCACTGGTAACAACAGCAGCTGTACCCCGTTTTCTCCGTTTAACAGGAGGCTTGGGAATCGTATCACTTTTATTTGCTGGTGTGATGGAAACTGGATCATGCATTTGTGTTGCCTTTTGCTGTATTGAATAAACAAATCAATATTGAAATTAAGCTGACAAAATATATACGTATACTTACTAGAATTTCCATGATGCTTCGGGCTTGGGAAAGAGGTATTTGGATTGTAGGCTCAGAATCTGAAGCACTGTTTTGAGCTTGAGAAAAAAACGATGAAATAGATGCTGTGTGTTCAGACACTGAGGTTTCTGAAAGAGTACGACTCACATCGGAAGATACCAAGGGGCTTAAGCTTGAGTGTGATGCACTACCAACACCATTATTTATAGCTGTCACAGATGAACTCGATGTTCTGCGTAATATTATCAAGTGTCTCTCTATAGAATGAGCGGTTGACAGATTCTGTTAAAACAAAAGTTATCATTTATCATAATGCAATTATTTGTCAATAAAAATAATTTTTTTACACTTTTTAAAATATTTACCTGAATCTGTATCTGTTGTGGAAGAGGATGCCACCTCCTCTTTGGCAAAATAAGGATCAAAGACTGATGCATTTAAAGGATATAGACCAGTTGTTTTAAATGCATTCACAGCTGTGTCCATTTTTGCTGCTCTCTGCCACGCTTTGCCAAATAGACTGAAAACATCTTTCATCTGAACATTAGTACCAGTGCGCTGAAATTTATTTACCTCTTCTAAGTAGTAAGTATCCACTGGCTTCATAAAGCCAACGTCGAGAGGCTGCATGCGATGAGTGCAATGCGGAGGAAAGCATAAAATCACAACACCATGTTTTTTGCCCAATTCAGCCACTTTCAAATTTTTAACATGGGTACAATGGCCATCCAATAATAAAAGCACCGGATTATGTAATGATGCTCTTGAGAACTTGACAAACGCAAGAAACCAATCTGTAAATGTATCAGTCTCCATCCAGCCACTTTTTCTGAAAACAGCCCAAGAACCCTCTGGCTTCCCTTGCAAATATGATTCGTTTGTCTTGACGCGAGGAAAAATTAGCATGGGTGGCATATAATTTCCTCTTGCTGAAAAGCACAGCTCAACGCTAATCGTCTCTCCTCTCTCTGCAGCTATTTTTCCAGCTACTTGTCGCCTTCCTTTTGCAGCAATAACTCTTGATCCTGATTTAGGTACGACAGATATGCCTATCTCATCAACATTATAAATGTTGGAAGACTGAAAGTTATATTTTTTCTGTACTTCAAGCAGGAGCTGAAAGAACTTGTCAACACTCTGACGATTAAATCCATCTGCACGAGCAGCTGACGTAGGCTCAGCCTTTCGATTGGAAAGGTCATGGCGTTGCATAAAACTTTGCAGCCAGTCTCTTCCAGCAAGACCTGTAAAAAATGTGATGAACAATATGCCCAGACAAACAATGCAGTATAAATTTAGAGTAATACTTACCAGTTTCATTGTTGAAAGAGTGTAAAACACCCAACTGTACGGCAAAGTCATAGGCCAACTTCCTGAGATCTGTAGTTGACAGTCCCATGAGTCTTTTCTCCAAATCAATCACGTAGTCATAGAGGGAATTTTCTTGTTCCAATGAAAATACCTTTTGGAAACCTGGATGAAATTTTTATTGTTAGGTAAGTTTTTCATACAAATAAATCATACACAGCTTTTTTTATTATATTGCAATTGCTTACCAGCATTAATTGAGTTCGGATTAGCGATTTTTCTTTGCAGTGTCGCGCGAGGAATACCGTATTGACTGGCACTGCCTTTGATGGTTTTTCCACTTTTCACCGATTCAATAGCCATTGATAAATCGGTCCCAGACCACTTTTTTCTATCCGTCTTCTTTTTGTATCGTCGCACCATTCTTATTTTTAGTCACGATCCACATTTAAACTTACTTATAAAATAAGACAGACTAGAGAAATTTAAAGCTAAGACTAAGGTTATGTTAATCAGCCTTGTTTTGATTCGAACAGAATGACAGCGTCTGCTGCAGACGCAGAGTTCTCAGGCTCATTGTGCCTCAAGCGCGGTGCCCATCATGTCCCCTAGAAGCCATGTTTTGAAATAAGTATAACTTTTTAATGGTAGAAGATAAAAATTTTTTTTCAACGGATCTTGAAAGTAAATCAAACAGACTATTGGAGAAACTTCACGAGATAATTACTGGAGATAATTTTTATCGTAAAAAGAAGCCGTGAAGCTATCATTGTCCGAAGGGTTATTTATTAAAATATTTTTATAAATTTTTACAAATTATTTAATTACTTTTTATCATGATACTCTTTGAGGAAAATAGTGTTGATATTTTACAATGTAAAAAAATTTATTTGAGAGAAAAACATTAATTTTTTCATTGAGTACATGAGGTGCCCGAGTTACCTTACAAACTCACGCTGCC
Organism: Copidosoma floridanum; assembly: GCF_000648655.2. The sequence goes on from NW_019379675.1 coordinate 1,501,558, forward strand.
CCACTATCCCTTATGTGCAAAAAGCACCTCTTAAGACACCCAGTTACATGTCAGTGGTTCTGTTTTTTTCCTTATTAAATATACAACCTTAGTCTGGCACCAGCTAGCTACAATATGTTCTTAGGCCCATATACTATTACTCTTGAGAGCTGAGTAAGAGCTCTTAGTAGTTTGGCATGTACTTCCTGGCAATTAAACTTGTCATTACTGTCACTAAATTTGTCAGCTCGGATATTAACTGAGAAGTAATAATTTTTCAGTCCATGTATTATGAAGAAAAAAACTAAACCAAGGAGCCACTTAGCGCTCAGTGGTTTAGTTTAATCATCTTGGCCCTGAACTTGACACTTCACGTTATTTGTGACAATGTGCATAGTGTCTGACAGTGCATGCATGCATATACCTTAGAATCACCAACTATCCACATTCATGTATGTACATCATACTATGTATACATAAGCGATAGTTCACAGCTGGGCTGGTGGTGGCGCTGACAATGATTAGCGCTCTGAAGGTTGCGGTTGGCAGCAAACTTTTGACCATCGCGGCCAACGCTGTATAAATCATGAGTGTAACATGATATGTACATGTATTTTGTACAGCAATATAAATAGAGAATATAGAACATGGCCGCTGCTGAGCACGCACGCTCTCGTCAGGTTCTTCGGTACAGTGAGAGAGTATTTTGTATTCCAATTTAATATAAGTTATTATTGTCAAATAAACCTTATATTTATGAGTGTACATTTGTTTATCCACTACCTTAAAGTGAATATATTTTACAGTTATCATTTACAAGGAGTGAAAAAGATGCTCGATTTATCTGCAAATACCTATCTAGGGCTGTGCATGCTGGCTCTTGGTGCATGTTGTGCTGCAAACCACATTCTCTATGTACGGTTTTTAGTTTTATGGTATAACGTTACATTAAATATGCAAATAACATAAACGGCTTCCTTCAGATTACCGTTATCGTTGGGAAAGTTATTTTGACAGCCAAATGTGGAGTATAAAAAAATAAATAATGGTTTAAACGACTTAATTTTTTGCTGCTCAAGCCCCTAGTAACTAATTCTTGTAAATGAGATAAGCCGATTTACTTATGTCCTATAAACGTATAAGCACTCTGGAATACTTTAAAGTTACTGAAGTGTATTATGTAGGATAAAGAAAAATAAAGGGATACGAGGGGGTAAACGATATCTATTTAGCTGAAACTAGACACAAGCTGAATTAGCCTCACCCAAGACGAATCGGGCCTAACATGCGCTGGGCCATACAAATTTTTTTTTGCTTTTTCCTTGTTGAAAAACTATATATATTGTTGCAATTCTCCCACACACAACTTTCTATATATTTTTCAAGCCGTGATAGGCTGCCAGGCTTGAAAAATACTAAGTTTTCTGGAAGTATGTAAATACATAAAACAATAGAAAAAAAATTAATAACTTTTTTTCAACCTCTTGTGCCAAGATGCAAATGAATAGAATTCGTTTACATTATCCCCAGACACAATCCTCATGGATCTTGCAAACCACAAAAGGCCGCCAGGCTTGGGGAATAAAAAATTTTCCATAGATACGTGTGTATGCCTATACAAAACTATACGGAACAGAACTACAACTTTTTTTAAGGCCTTTCAAAACAAAAAGATACGTTTATATTATTTTTAAATACTTTTCCTATGAGTTTTTTTTCACTATTTTTATTGTAAACGCGTCTAAGCATTCTTACGGAAAACTTAGCATTTTTTAAGTTTGGCGGCCTTACATGGCTTGAAAAACTTAAAGAAAGTTGTGTGAGGAAGGATCACAATGATATATATTGTTTTTCAGCTCGAATGAGTGAACAAAAAAATTTTAACCCCCACGGCTCTTTTAGGCCCATGTCATCCTTGATGAGGCTAGTTTTAGCTACATGGATTTCTGTCAAGCTATCGATCTGTTACGTGAGTCCTAACTCGATGTCAACATATACAAATTTTCATAAATAACACGACTAACACAAGCATACTTTTCTATCACATTATCACCCGATAGTTACTTTATCAAATTTATTGGAATTTTTTTATGTGAAACATCTTATGGCGGACAGTAAACAGCCACGTAAAGAAAAATATGCAACGAAAAGTCTGGTTCGCTTCTCCGTTGCTGTTCACCTTACCACTGGGCACTTCTATTTATATACTTGTACACGAGTTGGAAGTTGTAAATCTATATCTACGTATATACGGTATACTATATTGTCGTGTGTATATAGCTTTTTTTCATTAATAACCCGATCAGGAATCTAATGGATTAGCCACCTTAGTTAGTGGGGTCCCCACTGGGCTATCTAGTTAGTACCTCCTCAGTTAAAGATTTATAGCTATCAATATGCCTATAATTTATTGCTATAATTATAGCTATAACTACCTATAAAACAGCTATAACTACCTATAAAACAGCTATGATAATGTATAAAATTCAGCTAAAAATATAGCTATAAACTACAGCTGTAAATTTTTCACAAATAATGAATAAAAATTAGTTTAAAATCAGATTTTTCCAACTTACATCGATTATTACAGATGGTATCATCCGTATGATAACAGTAAAACTTGGGGCCTGAAGTATTTTTGAATAAGTAGAAAAAAAAACAAGAAATCATATACAATTTCAAGTTTTTAAAAAACTGTTTAAAAATACTTTAGGCCCTCAGTTTTACTGTTATCACACGGATGATACCGTCTATGCTGAGCGATATATGTTGAAAAAATCTGATTTTTAACTAATTTTTATTCAAAATTTGTGAAAAGATTACAGCTGTAATTTATAGCTATATTTATAGCTGAATTTTATACATTATTATAGCTGTTTTATAGGTAGTTATAGCTATAATTATAGCTATAATTTATAGGTATAATTATAGCTATATATTTTTAACTGAGTCACCAGGCGTGTCACAGGGCCAATTAGAGGTCCATCGTAGGTTACTCGAGTAAACTAGCTAAAGCTGTTGAAAACATAATATATTTCTGTGTTTGGACTATATGTATGTGACCATATTTTAATTATTCCTTATCTGCACGGTTGATAAACTCTACGACACTGCTTAGCACATATGGTAAAAAAGACATGTGTCTTATGATAATTGTATTAAATGTAATTATCTACCTACACAAAAAATACAAAGGGTTAGGTTAACTTTCTTAGCTATCGGAGCATACTAGATATGACCCCATTTGCGCCCCTTAATGATGCCCTGCTAGGACCCCCTATGGTTCACTCGGCAGTCCAGGGAAGACGTTTTTAACACACCACTAAGCTTTCTGATCGAAAAAGTGTACTAATCTATTATATATATATATATATATATACAGCTACACAGAAGTATATAATATAATAAGAATATACGTGAACATGTATTATATATATTGAAAAATAATTCAAATTTAACTGACTCCAAGAGTCGAACCCCCAACCCTACGGATTGGTAGTTGGTGACCTTATCGATTGTGCTACGCAGCACGCCAACCTGATCTCTGTTTTTATTACTTATGGATACCAACCAAGAAACTTATGAATTAGAAAATTGATCGATAATTGGGTGTTTTTTTATATTATATGGAATTCAAATGTAATTTAGCCGGCTGATTGCGAATGAAAATGTTATAGCTATTTGTAAGTGGTCGAATAATATTAAAATCGTGTTTTGAAGTTCGTTTTGCTTACATCTTACAACGGTTTGAGATACAGAAAATATAAAAATACCAGCGTACAGGGCAAAAACTTTTCTGCCAATAAGGACTTTTACTTTTGTTCCGACAAGCACAAAATGTTGAGAAAAAAATGAAAAAGGCATTTTGGTAGTACCTGTAAAAGTAAGTGAGATAGAGAAAGCCATTGATCGTCCGATGACGCGCTCTCTCTATTGTACTCATACAGGCAGGCCTTTTTCATTGCTTTTCCCAATATTTTGCGCTTGTAGAAAATGATGAATTAATATTAGAATTAGTATTATTATTTTTTTTATTTTTTGAAAATTGCTTCTTTTTGAACATGATTCTTTTAAAATATAAAAATTTGACCATAATTCAAAATTTTTTCGGGGTATTCTAATCATGTTAACTTAAACTTCATACCAATCCGCCTTAAGTGAAGAGATAACGAAGCTCGCGCACGAGCGTAACTATGCACAGATATTCGAAAAGTGACAGAAAGAAAGAGAAAATAATACACACGAACGTACTGTTAAACATATGTATGTACTTATGTGTAGGTAGGTAGTATAGATACTCTTCACCCAGCATTGTTGTTCTTTCTCGTTCCTGTTGTATACTTATTAATGAATAAAATAAATATACACATACTTTAATATTTGCGTATTCCAAATCTATATTATGCACTGAAAAAAATACATACTCATATATAAACTGTCTATTTATTATAAAAATATGATATGAAGATTATTTAGGATGGAAAAATAAATACTTTTTTATCAGAGACAATAAAATACCACCGAGTTAAATAACGTATTCTTTAATGTTTCACATCTGTCAGGGATCCCGGGACTGACACTTAATTTTATATCTTCAGGAAATGAAATTAAACTTTCTTAATAATGAAAAATATGGATTTTATCTACATTAAATTTTTCTGTAATTCGAATACAATTTAATCGTTAAAAATTAAGAGCATATAATTAGTTTCATACAAAATAATTAAATTTTTTTCAAAACAATTAATCAATTGTAACGTTGAATTTTAATCACACGGAACACAACAAAAACGATTTTTTTTAAACACTTTAGTATTTTTTAGGGAGATTAAAAAGAAAACTTGAAAAAAATTTTCCCTGCATATGCGAGAAGATCACACCGTTCTATACTATGGTTAATTATTAGAACCTGGCTACCGTTTGAAATATCCTCGTCAAAAAATCACTCTTTTAACATTCGAGCAATGGTGCAAGCACTACATAGCCCAATTATTTTAAAAAGTGTAACTTACTGCATATCTATAAATAATTAAAAAACTATTGGAAACTACCTTAGACAGCAAAGAAGCACATAAATTTTTTTGAGAATTTCTTACCACATAGTTTTAAAGTAATAGTAATCAAAAAAGTGCTCTTCGTTTGATTCTGGAACATAACCAAATAAGTACCGCGAATAGGGCAACGTCACATTGTCACATGAGTACAAGTAGATAGATGTATATGTTTATGTACGTATAAGTGTACGCAAAGGCATTCACATTTTTCTCTGATATTTTGAATACGGAATTATATATGAATATAACCTTAGTATTGTATATATATATACACGATTGACCTATTTTTTGGGAAACAACTACCTCAATTCTGGAGCATATGGATCTAGAGGCATAAACCTACCATACTAAGCTATTTGCATTCAATCTGATGTAATTAAATTCAAGATAAAATAAGGTTTGTATGGATTTTAGAGATAATTATCGATAACTTCTATTTTAAAAGTTTGTAGTGAAGTGCACTTACTCACAGCATTCTTTTAATAGTTAAAAAAAATTTTTATTCAACACTCACAAATAACTTGAAAACTAAACATACACACCCTAACATATAAAGTTTTAAAATACAGATTTTTAAAGATAATTTACGATTTTACCTGTTTATTCATAATTTATTATAGTTGTTTTACTTATAAATTAAGGATCGTTAACAGTCAAGGTGCTGGGTAAAGATAGACCATATTTATATACTGTTATACTGGCGAGACACAGCTGGCAGCTTCACTGTGAGAGAATGAAACCAGGAGTAGTTTTCGAACGAAACGAGCGTCCCCTGCCATTACTTCCTTGGGGTCCATGGCTTAACTTCGTAGCACTCCATGTTTTTTATTGAAATACAAATGAGAGAGCATTCACAGTAAAGGTTGTAGCTGTGTATTACCGTCTTATCCATAGAAATCCAAACTATAAAAATATAAACTATTCAATGGGTTGATAACTTTTTGTGATTCGTATGGTAGATAAATGATTGAAATTAAACATGTTTACTAACAAACGGCATATTTTAGATTGGCAAATGTTATCCTTGGTGCCGATTGAGACGCCAGAGTAGCATCTTATTGTGTACTTCTTTAACTACAAGTAATGTATAAAAATAGAGTCACTAACGATATTTTCTATATTGTAGTTAATAAACTGTTGATAAATCACTGTTGCTAGGTAACAAAAAAATCGATTTTTTTTTTTCTTTACTTTTTATTACTACTTCGATCATCATTATCAATGAATGTTGTTTCACATCTGTTATATTTTAAGAAAGCGAACTAGAGGCAAATTACTCTATTATAACGAAAGCGAACTAGAGGTAAATTACTATATTATAACTCCTCGTAGTTACACCTCTTACGAGGAACACTGAATGTGCTCCACACAATTTTTTTTGTTGTAAGAAAAATTTGTGGCTAATGGGTAGCCTGCATGCATATTTTTTCTTTACACGAACGTTATTTTTATTAGAGAGTAAAATTTTTTTTGGTACTTCTGCATTTATTTTTAATGCATTTTTATAATCCACTGCTTTTTTAAAACTTTTCAATCAACAGTTTAGTTAAGCATATAAGATCAAGTTCACCGATATTCGCATCGTCAGATAATCAAGATAGAAGTACCATTGATATTCAAGGTACCTCTGAATAAGTAAACGGTCTTTTAAGCACGCAAATTTAGCCAAATAATTCTAATACATGACATAATCGTAACCTGACTACTGAAGCTTTAACAAGTAATACCCATACTTCTATCTTACAGTTGCCGTTTCAAAGACCAATAGAATTTCGGCAGAGATACTATCGAAAAGATAGGAACCGAAGATTACAGTATGATTGGAATAAAGCTTTTCACAAAGAATTTGCAAAAACGTACAAGTATTGCGTCAGTCTTGCTCGAGAGCTCGTACCGAACTCACGCTTTCTGCGCACACCCCTTACGCATCGCTCTTATTCAGACTTGAGTTTTCTTCTCACGGCTCTCAGTGGGAAAAAAAGCACTTTTTTGTTTAAAAGTCTGCCAACACCACAATTTTCAACGTAAATCTCCTTTTTTTTTTCAGTGTGCCACTGCCACTTTTTCTCAAGAGTCCAAATCCTAACCTCAAAAAATCGGGAAATACAGAAAAAAACTGATTAAAAAAAAAATTTCTGCAAAAATTAGTTTCAGGGGTTTTTAAGGTCTCTGGTCATGAGTTCATTGTTTGTTTATGCAATTTTGAAATGGCGAATACAAAATGGCGGCCAAAAACTGAAAATTCTGATTTATTTTGCGTTTTTTCGTACAAATTACTACAAACGATTTTTTTCGTCTCTGATTACGAATATATTTCTTGTATTATGAAATTTACAAATGGTCGATACAAAATGGCGATTAGAATCTAAATTTTTATTCAATAATTACTGTATGAACAATTTTGACTTAGAGTTTTGTAATACAAATTTTATGTTGCTTCCTAAAAATTAAAATGTCAGATGCAATACAAAGTGATACACACGCGGATTCCCCTTGGTTTCAATTACAAAAGTATCTCTTGTATTTCATAACTTGAAATGTCAGATACCAATACTCATACACCTATGCGTGTCTATATATACATTTATATATGGGACGTTCTTTGTCAAACGGAATAAAGATCTGCCTAAAACTCTATAGGTCGTAAACAATGTTTTGTGGGCACAAACTGTAGCTTAGTAAGTAGGCTTTCTTTTGCTGTCTGGCTTTTTTCCAAAATTGAAAATGGCAGACCAATATGGTAGCTGCAAGTAGTCAAAATCACTCTGAGGTAGCAGTTTTATCTCATTTAAAATAATTTTGGACTTTAAAAAATTGAAATTAAAGCCTAATAATATGTATTTTCCATCGCTGATCACAAATCTATGCTCATTTTTGATCGAGCACATAACTAATTCTTCCTAACCTCAAAGAACTTCGAAAAAATGTAGTTTTCCAACATTTTGCACGTCGAAAAATTTTCAAAAAATAATCGTTCTGTGTATTTTTTTAATTAAAATTAAAATCGATACTTTATTTAAGTCTAACATATCGCTGAGTCTTCCTAACCTCAAAAAACTTCAGATAAATCAGCTTTCCGTAGTTTTTGATCATATTATGCGTCAAAAAATTCTTTAAAAAAATAACCATCATGAATTTTTTATAAAATGATAGAAAATATTTATCACTTTTCATTGCACTGATTCCTGAATTTTCCTAACCTTAAAGAACTTTGAAATGAAGCAATTATGTGTTGTTTTTGATTGTTTAGAATGTGAAACAATTTAGCACGAATCGCAGATTTTTTTATTTTCACTGCTGAACCATAATACATACGTATATTTTATAGGCAATACCATTGTTTGTCACTTACATTCAAACAATTTTCGATTAAGACATTTTACTTGGTTTCAAACCATTTTAGACCGTTCTATTATGCGTATCGTATAAAGAAAAATCCAATGCACTGACACATATTTATTTGAAAAACAAAAGAAATATTATTTGAGAAAAATATTTATTATGTTGAAGAAATGATGATAATATAACAAAAGTTCATGATTTTTAAAAAAATTAGAAGGACAAAAATATAATATCAGGATAGTTTTTGTATCCTTAGCAATATTTGATTGTTGATGGTACTTCAGTTGCACTCGAGTACCTAAATGAAGTCAGGGTATTCTTGGATGAGATCTCGAAAGCATGAGCTTTAGAAACATTGTTATACATATGGTTGACATGGAAAACCTTATTTTTGTTTAATATTCTTTTACCTCATCAAACGGGTGATATATGATTATTAATTGAACAAATAAGCTATAAGGTTCTGTAAGAAATCTAAAGTAAGGAGTAGCACTCACTTGCGTTACAAGCATATGCTGATTTTGGACTTCGGTATTAAATAAGATTCTATTAGGAAAGCTAGAGCTTAGAACAGTAGAATGATGAACCGAAAAGCAACCCATGTTGATATTATACATCATAATATGACTTAAACAGATTTCTTAATTGCAACACTTAGAATAAAGAAGAAAAAAATGGAAAAAATATTAACGAACGATGCTCTTGGTCTTTTAGATAGTTAAATCGATTGTAGAAAATCATGTAATTGTTAAGTTTACAGTTTTTTAGTGTAAGTTTAAAATGTTATCGTTATATCAATGTACTTTATGCCACATGTACGAAAAAAAAGTATTATTTTTTAAGTTTCTTTTGAATTTACCGATTGAAGCATAATGGAAATAAATACCTGTTGTATGTTTAAAAAGTTTTCATTATCGTAAGATATTATTAAATTATGGCTGGTTTCTTTTAGTTGAATGTTTGAAATTTAATATCTTTTATTGTCTCTTGAAAATTCCAGGTATTAATTAAAACAAGTTTTTCTTGGATGTATTCTTGTAAATCAATTAATGTAGAGATTTATCTAAATTATCGCTTTTTTGTAACTGTACATCTTTAAATTATGATTTGTGACAAAGTGTGAATTTTGTACTGGACAGCAGCTGAAAAATTTAATGTTTCAATACTCAAGAAAAAAAAACGAGATTTTGAAGGTCAGTTGCAACTTCGTGTATACTTTTCCTGATCGTCTCAAAACAAACATTAATAAAAAATGTTGAAAAATTCGAAAAATTTATTTTTGTTAACAATTATTATAAAATTTTATTTCACCTTTATTGTCAAATTTTTCGGATCATCGTGTTATTTTTTTTTCCAGCAAAAATAACCGTACAGCACTAAACTGCTTAATTTCAGAAATGTCTGTAATAGAATTTCTGTTATGCCTACAAAATTAAGGACTAACACATGTAAAAAAAAGTAAGACATCTTTTTCTTTAATTTCGTAATATTTTTCAAAACAGTGAGGTTTATTATGAAAAAGTGCATGAAAAGTATCTACTACAATATAGTATGTTTGGTAAAATAATCATGTACAGCAAGAAAACCTAGGTCGAATAAGGTATGTTAAGTCAAGTGAAACCCAAGAAAATTATATTACTGTTTACTGTCTTCATAAGAAGTTTATGTATGGAATATTTTATGTTTAAAATGTAAGAACTTTAATCACATTCAGTTTATCTTTAAAATAGATAAGTACAAATAAAATAGACAGTTTAAAAAAAAAGTGAGTTCTATTATTTTCGAAGAAAAAAAATTTTTTATTTTGAAGAGAAATGGTTTCGTCCTTTTTGTAGTTCGTTGGATAATGACAGAAAGAAAACAAAGAATGACACACTGATAAAGTTATTTTTTTTAAGATTAGAATAATTTTTCTCAAAATTTTTGTACGCACAACATCATAAGGCATCTTTGATTAAGATAAAATATTTTTCGGATTGAAGAACTTGTGTACTAATTTAACTGGAGCAAAGCAAAATAAAGCAAAATTTTTAATTTTTTGCGGCTATGTTGTATCAACCATTTTTAAATTGAATATACAAACAAATAATTCTTGATCAGTAACCTAAAAAGCCCCTAAAAACTTATTTTCGCAAAAATATTTTTTGAGGTTATGGTTTTGACTTTTGAAGGAAAATGGCAGTGAAATACTAAAGCTTGTTACATAATAAAAGAAATAAGTTCGTAATCAGAGAAGAAAAAGATCGTTCGTAGTAATTTATACGAAAAAATGTAAAATAAATCAGAATTTTTAGTTTTTGGCCACCAATGTGTATCCGCCATTTTATAACTGTATAAACAAACAACAAATTCTCGATCAGAAACCTTAAAAATACCTGAAAACTAATTTTCGCAGAAATTCCTTTTTTAATCTGTTTTTTCTATACTTCCCAATTTCTTGAGGTTAGGGTTTGGACACTTGAGAAAAAGTGGTAGCGACACACTAAAGCTTGACATTTAAGGAGTTAATAAAAAAAAAATGGAAGAATTACGTCCAAAATTGTGGTGTCAGCAGATTTTTTAACAAAAAAGTGCTTTTTTTCACTGTGCGGCCCTTTAGGGCTCCCTCTTTTCTCTTTCGGTAACTGCAACTTACTCGCGCCTCGCAACTGTGTTTCCATGAAACCCTATACCCACGTTTACGCTGTCCTCAAGGGTGGCCCGCTTGGCTAGCCCATCGCACGGACTCAATCAAACCAATATTACGGTGGCCAGTCCACAACACTCTGTCATTATAACAAATTCTTTCGACGCAGTGTTAGAAGAAACAGACTCGTCATCTTCCGAGATGTCCACGCTTAATAGTGTAAGTGTCGGTGCTACTATCAATAGTGCTTCACAGTTTTCCCTACTGCCAAACATGACAGACAGCCGGTCATTTGTCTAGCAATCCCTCCAGCAAAATAGTCGAGATCTCCACGTCTTCCAACGCAACTTACAGCATGATCGCAGCCTAATCTCTTCGGACACAACAGTGCCAACCGCGATTGCCAAGGAACTCAACAACCAGCAAAGATGGATCAAGTACCTGAAAAAATAGTGAGTGAGTACTCAGGTTAGCTGGAAAAATCCATCCAGGTAATTAAAGATACTCTTCCACTCAGCAGTTCAGCAATTCCCCTCACTACCGACAACAGCGTGTGACATCTCTGCGAAATCCCAAGTCATAAGGCCAACCCCGAAAAAAAGGCGCACAAATAATTCCGATGCAGACAACTCCGCAGCAGAATTCTCTGACAGAAAAAATCTCCAATCCCACCTTCACCACTAAGCTCTTCCCAAGCTGTGAAAAACGCATTCGACGGTCACATTTAGGACCCAGTACAGCGTGAATTAAAGAAGACTGTTAGTATCTCCAAAAAGAAGGTATCAACTCCCATCACTATCTTGGACCAAAAACTCTAGCTGAATAACCCAATAACCACGGAAAATATTCTATTACACCACGTCATCACCACTTCTCAGCAGAATACGACCTTGACGAAAATAAGGTCGAGTTTACCACACACCAGTTTCACGAGGACCGTGAATTGGTAGTCGTCATCCATGGAGTTAATATTGGCTACATGGAAGCTGAAACGTTGACCATAGTCAAGGATAAAGTACTCTTTGCCCGTCGTATATATCGCATGACCAAGGGTGATCGAACCTGGTCTCTGGTCACAGTATACATGCAGGTGCAGAGAGTGTCAGCTTAACTGGCAAGGTGTTCCACCGGAGATACTCACACTATGCCCATAGATTAAGGTATGATATCAGTAAAAAGGGTGCGAAATGGGTGTAGAAATACACCCCCGCACATAGGTGGTAAGAGGGTGGCTTCGGCGACTAGGCCAGTAGGCTGTCGCGGTAACCTGGTAAAAAAAAAAAAAAAATTATCACTTGTTTTCAAAAGTGATAACCGAAATACTCTTCAAATCGATGATAGAGGTATAAACAAGTACATCGTACAATTAGGAACTCATTGATTACGTTGTTGAATTTTTGTTCGTATAATTTTCTATATAGTCAGCAGTTAGGATTTCAAATTTGGGAACTGCACAAGACAGTAATCCCGTTGCTAAAAACGGTCTTAGGATACTTAAAAATGAAATTTTTTAATAAACAAAAAATATTCCAATTCCGCGTATAATAAAAAAATGTTGAAAAATTCGAAAAATTTATTTTTGTTAACAATTATTCAAAAAAATTTATTTCACCTTTATTGTCTAATTTTTTCGGATCATCGTATTGTTTTTTTTAGCAAAAATAACAGTATAGTACTAAACTACTTAATTCCTGAAATGTCTGAAATAGAGTTTCTGTGATGCCTACAAAATAAAGGTCAACAACACATGTAAAAAAAAGTAAGACATCTTTTTCT
>NW_019379675.1:1529491-1541082 GCF_000648655.2 Copidosoma floridanum
GTATGTGTATGAGTTATAAATTGCGAAAAAATTATAGTATACCTTGAAAATTAATAGAAATGTCCACAAATCAATTTAAAGTGTTTTTATAACAATATAACCTCATAAAATAAGAAAAATCGTCATATCTCGACGGAGAAGCAAGATAGGCCAAAAATACCGATTTCTTACGGGTATTCTGAAGGGGAAATAAAATATTGAGACGCACAAATTGAGGTCTCATTTGTTATGATAACATAACCTCAAATTCGTATTTGCGGTCTATCTTTATGAAATTGGAGTTATAAATTACGAAAAAATTGCAGTACACTTTAATTATTAATGCAGATGTGCACGAAGAAATGTAAAGTGTTTTCATAACAAGATAACCTCAAAAAATTAAAAAAAATACCATATCTCGAAGGAGAAGCAACATAAGTCGGAAATACTAAGTTTATGGGTTTACTAAAGGGGAAAAAACAATCGAAGCGTACAATTTAGTTTGATGAAAACATGATTTTCAGCCATTTCAAATACGAAATTTTGAATAACTCGTAGCAATAACACATATGATTGCTTCTCATATAATTTTCTGTATAAAATGAGTTCAATATTTGATACTTGAAGTTTCACTTCTATCGTGGGTCCCACGACCAATTTTTTTTATTTTTTATTCTATGCCGTCAATTACAAATAATTTTTCCTTATCAATAAGTAAAAAAGTTACAGTACGCGTCCTCAGATTGTGTCATAATGGCTGAAATATTGAAAAAATAAGATTTTGACCAACAAGTCAAAATGTATTTTTTTGTCGAAGCCACTAAGAGAACTGTCATTAGCCCGATTAAAAGAGTTCAAGAAAACTTTATAAAAATAGTCGTTTTTTGCGCTCGTAAAATTACATAAAATACAATAACGTGTTCAAGTGGACGTTTCTCATGTCTATTTTTTAACAGCACAAGATTAATTATAAGTAGAGCCATTTTTTGCTATTAATTAAAAAATTAATATATTATCTTATCTTCATTATTTAACCCGACCATTTTTTAGTAAACAAGGGAAATGAAAATAACACATGTGCATGCAGGATAACCGAACAAAAAATAATTTTGTCTAAAAAAAATCTAAAACTGCTAACTATACTAGAAAGTAGACAGACTGCAAATCTAAGGAAATATCTAAATATGACGAAAAAAGAGATATTATCAGTAAATGCATTTTGATAAATCTGCGTTTGTCTATATTTGATATTTTTCATACACGTTTGCATCATAGATGCGATAAGAGACTGACTTAACTGTTACTAGTATCAAAATATGAAATGCAGATGCACTCTACACGTATTTCACACAAACATCTAGCGCTTTTGATCACTTTACAAATAGTTACAGATTTATAACTATTTTTAATTAAAGGTTTAATAAGTTAATCTTAGTAACATATTATGTGGATTATTGGCTCATGATTGTTATACTGTTTAGTACTTAGTTACAATAATCCTTAATGTTTAAAAGTAGTAATGTACTTGAAAACGGACAGTCTTGTTCATTTATTATTGCCTCACTATTTTTTTACAGGATCCAAAATCGTTCTCAATAGTATTGCTAAAGTGAACTTTTTTTTCTACTTACAATATTCAAAAAACATGAGAAAGATGGAGCTTCACAGGAATAGCAACGTAAAAGTTGTTTTTTCCTATTGTATACCTCCTCTTTATATCTACTATCATTACTCTTGCCATATATTTATGTCGGACGCAAACGGTGTTACACCGTCACAGCGATGAGTTGTATGAGTTATGAGATTTCTTTCTGTTTTTTATTAGTTGTTTTTCGAAGTATTTCTTAATATGTTCCACGTATCAAATTTTAAATAATGGAATAAACAGTTCTTCGAAATGTTAATCTTTTCTTTTTTTTTTTTTTTTGTTTTTTTTTCTTTAAACAGAATCTGAAACAGTTTATAATTAAGTTATTTATACAGAGTTTTATTCTTGTCATCTTTCATTTTTAAATGGTTTTATAACTATGTTATATATTTGGCAACTTTAAAAAAAGACACATAGAGAGTTTTTAGCAATGTCGTCAGTCGTTGAATAAGCACGGTCACCTAGCATCATGTGCCTGTAAATGGTTTGGTGCATCGGCATATGTAAATTTCAGCTTATAAGCTTCAGCAACTAAAATATTGATTTCTGAGTCCGACCAGTTTTGGGTAGGAAGGTTTTGCAGCATCAACATCAAACCCTAATAGAAGGTTTTTTGTTAATTAAAAATTTTTTAAATTTTTTAATATTATACGATGGATATATTTCTATCTTATTAATAAACAATTTCGTAAATTTACTTGAAAATCAGGTTGAAGAATTAAATGTCTTCGCCATCGCAGGAGAAAGGCTGCACAAACGTACAATTGAAAGGATGCAAAATGATCTGATTCCGCTAAATATGTATCCCATAGTCGTATAGTACAGTGTAATGGAATTTCTCTCGTAAGTAAATTATTCATCCAACGAAATGAAAATTGCAGGTAGTCAATACCGTGATGTTGTAAGTGTTGGTGAAGAGGTGCTATCAGGTAAAAAATTAATATTTTTATTTGGTACAATAAACGTTTTTGTAGTAATTGCTTGGCCTTTTATTAACAATCCTACCATCGATTCGTTGAATAAGTTCTTTTAACTGGTTCACTTTGTGCTGAATACCTAGTTGAGCAAAAATATAATTATCTTGAATTCCGTCAAGAAATTTTGATAAACACCAAAAACTATCCGCTTCTATAATATTACGCTGTCGTTTTGACAAAGACGCAACATCATAATTTTCGATATCCTGCCATTCTGAAACTGGAATTGCTTCTTGGAGAAATACCAAAAAAAATGGTGTAACCAGATCATTCATGCCCTGAAACAATAAGAAATTATTTAATTATATAGTTTTAATAATTATAGAGGTTCTAGCGTGATTTCTAAAGCAATAAAGACGACCTCGAAAAGGGTTCTTAACAAATAGCATTAAATATGAGTTTAGTAGCTTAGATAATGTATAAAAGTAAACAATTTATTTTATCTGCTAATCTGGCAGATAACTATTACAAAAAAGCGTATGAAAATAAATTTTGATATAACGTATGAGGGTAAGTTTTTTAAAGCTTAGTGAAATAGTTAACGAATTAATCATATCACATCTACTGTTAGGAAGTTCAGGTTCTGTAAGGACCTACATTAGAAGCTTATCAAGCCTCATTTTTTTAAAAATTGTTCTTTCCAACCTTATCTTAACAGCTGTACAAATTAATATTGTTAACAGCTCTCAAAAGGCTTGTGAAATTCGTAAATATTTGGATTGGTACAAGAGTCTCCTTAATTTATGTGAAACTTTTAGTAAAGACTCAAAAAATGAAGAAAAAATTTCATGTACATTTTTTACGCAACAGTAGTCATCAGGAAGAAAGTAGCATCATCAAGCTCTGATTTGGGCTGCACTATGTCTATGTTATAACAAAAGGTAATGATTTAATTGTAATTACTATTATTATTCTAATTTTTAAGTATGGTTCTTAATTGTTGAATTACTTTGTTTCTAAACAGTTTATAAGACTAAAATGTACATACTTATGAAACATTTCATCTTTTGTAACATAATTATGTTCTTATTTATGAAACTTTTCTAAAAACATAAATATAGCATAATATTTTACGACAATCTAAGTTTTTCGACGTTTGTATAACACTATTGTGCTCAACAGAAATAATTTTAACGTTCATTTGTTCATTATAATATCATAAATTACTCGTTAAAGTTTGGCACCATAACATGTACAGTTCTCAAGACAGGTTATGTTCAACTTTGTCTCTATTTACGGAATTATCATTAAAATTGGTTATTCATCGTACGTATACTGAAACTTTTCTTGTGAATTCATAAAAATGAATGAAATATACAACTACCACAATTTGTTTATCAAATATGTTGTATAAAAAAAACATGAATTTTCATGTTCCATAAACAGGAACACGCTCCACGATTACAGGTTTTACGGATAAATTTACACGTGATTGTCCATGCATGCACGCGTTTGACGACACATCAGGATATTTTATTTCAATATTTACCTAATGTTGCTATGCATAATTAGATATAGAGTTGCTACCAGTAATGATAAGCTGCAGTAACTATTCCTGTATTCATATGCATACATGCATGAATGCGTCGGCTGAATTATGAATGTTAGTGTATCATATGTATTGTATAAAGGCCAGCTTGGCGAGCTGCTCGCCAGCCAGCCAGCAGCAGTACTGTACTGTACATGTATGAGCATAATTTACAGCCACTAAAGGTGGGAGAAAGAGAATACGTGAGAATGTCGCAGAATTGTGTTACTTTTCAGAAAGTCACTCCCTAAGCCGAGATCTCAAACTTCCCATAAAGCTTCGCTTTAATGATAAGAAATTACTGCTTTGTTTTGTGTCAATTGCCAATTAAATTCATAAAGTCACATTTAAAAGAGAAATAAAATTTATTTTATATGAAAAAGTTTTCATTAATTTATTTGTTCAATTACTCTCATACTAAAAGTGTATTGTGAAAAGTTTGAATAAGTCACTCGATTTGCGTCATTTTGTAGTATTATTCAAAATCGGAGTTTTTTTGTCATTATCTAAGTTTACTTAAGTGAGGTTTATTGAATAATGTACTACAATTGTTGGTATGAAATAGCTGTTGCTTATCAGAGTAACGGTGATAGCCACTTAAAAAAGACTGCTTGGTTTTGTAGTAATTTATTTTTTTGTAAAAATTATTTATTTGATACATATTTACAGTACTTTTATACATTTCTAAATCGATAATTGCTTTAAAGAAGTTGATTCAGACATCACCATCTGTGGAGTAAACTATGTGGGATACCACTTAAAAAAATTGCAGTAATAATTCATGTTTATTAATTAGTCCAGTCTATGGACTGTCAATGTATTTAATTTTTTTCGTGTAATCAGTTTATTCAGAAAAAAACGGCTTATTAATTAACAAATCTGCTAAGAGTTATTCAATGTTTTCAACGTATTTTTGTTAAAGTCGTAGCTTAATCACTTCTTCCTTATTATTCAAATTATTTATTGAATTTTTCTTTAAAAGAAGAAATAACGCGCTCTGACACTTACCGCAAGGTGGTGAGAAAAGAGTATCTTCTTTTTTTTTCATTGTGCAGTTTTATTCATTGTTCATTACATTTTCGATAATTTATCTTGATAATGATGAAAAAAGAAAAAAAGTGCTGTGGACAGGAATCGAAGAGTACCCGGCTGTGAGTTATGCACTAGCAAGTTAGTCTACTGAACCATCGCTGATACGACCAGTATTAGTCATAAGCTGTATTAAAGTTGTCAAAAATGGGTAGAGCTTAAATTCAAGACTAGGCAGGAGGCATTTTCAGAATAATAGAAAAAAAATGAGGCAATCGTAAATATTTATTAATGTGTTTTTTTCTGAGTTTTGAAAGAGTTATTTAATCATGTAAAAAACAAAGTTACCGATAAATAATTTATTATTAATAATGTATTATCGAACCTAAGTATTTAACAAACAGTAAAAAATATCAAAATTATAAATAAGTTACGAATCATACTATAAAAAGAAGAAGTTTATCTATATTTAAAATCGCTTGTAGCTGAGTGTATAGAATACGTGGCTAGTGTTCAAAAGAACGCTGGTTCCAATCTCGAAAAACGTGTTTTTTTTTTGTTTTTTTCAGGATAATTACGTGTAGAATCAAGAATTAAAGTAAAATAAAAAAAATGGGTCGTGGAACCCACGATATAAGTGAAACTTCACGTATCAAATATTAAACTCATTTTATACAGAAAATTACAGGAGAAGCAATTATATGTGTTATTGCTACGAGTTAACTAACTAAATTTCTTTTAATAACATTTAACAAGTAAAAAAAATTTCGTATTTGAAATGGCTGAAAATCATGTTTTCATCAAACCAAATTGTACGCTTCGATTGTTTTTTCCCCTTTAGTAAACCCATTAACTTAGTATTTCCGACTTATGTTGCTTCTCCTTCGAGATATGGTATTTTTTCTAATTTTTTGAGGTTATCTTGTCATGAAAACACTTTAAATTTCTTCGTGCACATCTGCATTAATGATTAAAGTGAACTGCAATTTTTTCGTAATTTGTAACTCCAATTTCATAAAGATAGACCGCAAATACGAATTTGAGGTTATGTTATCATAACAAATGAGACCTCAATTTGTGCGTCTCAATATTTTATTTCCCCTTCAGAATACCCGTAAGAAATCGGTATTTTTGGCCTATCTTGCTTCTCCGTCGAGATATGACGATTTTTCTTATTTTATGAGGTTATATTGTTATAAAAACACTTTAAATTGATTTGTGGACATTTCTATTAATTTTCAAGGTATACTATAATTTTTTCGCAATTTATAACTCATATGTCAGAAAAGTACAACTAAAATACGAATTTGAGGTTATTTAATAACAAATAATACCTCATTACACACACACGCAGGCACACACATACATGTATATATATATATANGATCCCTGTTTGCGGTATCTCATCAGTTTTACTCATATCTGTTGTGTCGAGATCAAAGAAAACGAGAATCGGCTTACAAATCGTAACAATAAAAAGCTCATTGAAGTTCTGTATGTTTGATAACCTTCGCTTATTTTAAAGTCATTTTTTTTTAAAACAAACGTATGATTCACACATTACTCACGAAGTTCGTTGTATAGTGTTTGAATTTCTCGTATTTGCCCTAAGAACATGCGTTTGCAATTTAAAATCTCAAAACTTTACTTTATAAGATCTTTTATCTGCTTGCTCTTTTAAAATATCAAAACGTTTTGTTCATATGAGATGCTGTTCGGGATAAATAAAATGTACTTGTGACACGAGAAACATATGGTTTGCCATGATTTTTTCTAATCACAGTCACAGCCATCTTAAAATATACAGTATCCATTGTGATGGCGTGCGTGCCGATGCGGATTTACGAGATGGAATTATCGACCTTAACCAGGCCTGTGTTGCTGGGATACCCTCGGTGACACTTCCTATAAATGATACGCAGGTCTCGTCTGCTGAGACACCGGTGTGGCTAAATATCGCGGTGACTTGTGATATCGTCGCTTCTCGCAACTATCCTAAACACAACACAGGGGAAAAAATCAGACACACTATAAAATAAACCCCTCCTGACAAATCTGACCTGACATCTCAGGTGAGATTTCTGAAAGAAAAAAAAGAAAAAAATTTATGCAACGATTATAACTTAAACATCCTTAGAATGATTACCTAAGATATCAACAGTTATAGGAACAAAGAAAAAAAATGGGTGGTGGGACCCATGACAGAAGTGAAACTTCAAGTATCAAATAATTAACTCATTTTATACAGAAAATTATATGAGAAGCAATTATATGTGTTATTGCTACGAGTTAACTAACTAAATTTCTTTTAATAACATTTAACAAGTAAAAAAAATTTCGTATTTGAAATGGCTGAAAATCATGTTTTCATCAAACCAAATTGTACGCTTCGATTGTTTTTTCCCCTTTAGTAAACCCATTAACTTAGTATTTCCGACTTATGTTGCTTCTCCTTCGAGATATGGTATTTTTTCTAATTTTTTGAGGTTATCTTGTCATGAAAACACTTTAAATTTCTTCGTGCACATCTGCATTAATGATTAAAGTGAACTGCAATTTTTTCGTAATTTGTAACTCCAATTTCATAAAGATAGACCGCAAATACGAATTTGAGGTTATGTTATCATAACAAATGAGACCTCAATTTGTGCGTCTCAATATTTTATTTCCCCTTCAGAATACCCGTAAGAAATCGGTATTTTTGGCCTATTTTGCTTCTCCGTCGAGACATGACGATTTTTCTTATTTTATTCGGTTATAGTGTCATAAAAACACTTTAAATTTCTTCGCGCACATCTGTATTATTAATGTTTAAAGTATACTGTAGTTTATTCGCAATTTATAACTCCAATTTCATAAAGATAGACCGCAAATACGAGTTTGAGGTTATGTAATCACAACAAATGACACCTCTATTTGTGCGTCTTAATATTTAATTTCCCCTCTAGGATACCCGTAAAAAATCGGTATTTTTGGCCTATCTTGCTTCTCCGTCTAGATATGACGATTTTACTTATTTTATGAGGTTATGGTGTCATAAAAACACTTTAAATTTCTTCGCGCACATCTGTATTATTAATGTTTAAAGTATACTGTAGTTTATTCGCAATTTATAACTCCAATTTCATAAAGATAGACCGCAAATACGAGTTTGAGGTTATGTAATCACAACAAATGACACCTCTATTTGTGCGTCTTAATATTTAATTTCCCCTCTAGGATACCCGTAAAAAATCGGTATTTTTGGCCTATCTTGCTTCTCCGTCTAGATATGACGATTTTACTTATTTTATGAGGTTATGGTGTCATAAAAACACTTTAAATTTCTTCGCGCACATCTGTATTATTAATGTTTAAAGTATACTGTAGTTTATTCGCAATTTATAACTCCAATTTCATAAAGATAGACCGCAAATACGAGTTTGAGGTTATGTAATCACAACAAATGACACCTCTATTTGTGCGTCTTAATATTTAATTTCCCCTCTAGGATACCCGTAAAAAATCGGTATTTTTGGTCTATCTTGCTTCTCCGTCTAGATATGACGATTTTTCTTATTTTATGAGGTTATTAACTATTAACCTGCTACTGCTACTGCTACTGCTACTGTGCTACTGCTACTGCTACTGCAACTGCTACTGTGCTACTGCTACTGTGCTACTGCTACTGCTACTGCTACTGCTACTGCTACTGCTACTGCTACTGCTACTACTCCCGGGTGGTGTTTTCGCTAGTTTCTCCATACCGGGCGCTTCCCCGAGTGGCGGATAGGGGCATCCACTTAAAATATGAGGTGACGATGGGCAGCTGGAGTGGCTCTCTGTGGTGGTGGTTAAGGGCGTGTGTGGCGTTAGCGTGTGTATATGCGGCGATGTGGACGGGGGACTAGTGCCCCATGCCTCCATCAGTGTGGATGCATGGGCCGGCTCTGCTTGTGCTCCTTCTTCTTCACTTTTTGCTGCTTCCATAGGTGGCACTCCATTGCTTGATGCGGGCCAACAAAAACTAGCACCCGTCGTGTATAGAAGTAAGCGGCAGTAAGAACATTCTTCTAAGATACATGCATCACACACTCTTCCTAAACTAACACAGGGACACTTACGGATTGTCCTGGGTTACGTGTGGCGGGTCCATTTCTGGGCTTGCGTTGGAGGCCTGGCGACGGGTAAAGCCAGATGATGAGGCCCGGGTAAGTCTGGGTAACCACATCTGATATGGCTTTATGCCTCATGAACAAAAAAGACGTGGTAGGCCGACTAATCAAGGCTTACTACCACTGAGGAGGCTATATGGTGGAACCTTAGTGCCTTACGCCAGCCCCTTTTGTTGGGTTGTCTGCGTGGTCTTGGGAATGTACACCTGCCGCTCGTCTCGCTGTGATGACCGTTGTGTACTAACAAATACATACATTACACATGAACGCCATTCTAACACTGGTTACTCAACGCCAGGAAAGTCTCCGTGGGTGGGACTGAGAGAGAGTGGCGACTTCCGGCCGGCTCGAGCAAGTAGCAGTTTTCTCTGGTAACAGAGAGGGCTGCTGCCCTAGTTTTAACCCTTTCCAAATACTTATTTCTAGGAAAAAAGGGTAGTGCTGGCCTTTACGGGTCAGTACGACACTGAAAAGATGCCAAAATGAAAAAAGTCAATGTAAAAAAAGTACCCCAGGCGGTAACCTCTCTGAGGGAATCCGACGGAAGTTCCGATCCGGTGAAAGCCCGGGTGACTGACGCAGGCCCCACAGATTCTGGGGGAGGCCACAAAGACGTGTCTCATGACCAACAGGGACTGCTAAATGTTCCATGGCCTTTTCTTACAGACAAAAGACGAAGAGAAAGCCTGTCGAGTATAGGCACTAACGACACCGAGGTTAGCAACGTGTCGGTATTTAGCCACCAGACAAAGGAAGAGCTTGCCTCTTTAGAAGAAAGTGTCACTAGGCTCAAAGTAAAGCGACACCAAGTTGCTGATAAAGTCCAATCAGCAACGAATGACATCGCAGAGACGCTAAAACTGATTAATGATAAGTACGGCAACACAGCAAACGCTGTTAAAAATGGGCTAAAAGCGGCGCTCAAGCATCTTCAAGAGGCAGAGGTGCTGAGAAAAGGATGTCTTACTGAAGAAGATTTGTGTGCCAACGATTGGAAGTGGTCATTTGAATCCCTGCAGTGAAGGGAAAAAAGGCAAGATAATTTCCGACAGCATGTACAAAAACGAACCCTGAACACTGCCTTAAAGGAAATAGAACGAAGTAAGAGAAACAGAAGCCCTACGGACAGCCCTGAGAAACGCCAGCAGGCTATGTCTTCAAAGAGAAAGAAAACAGGCAGTGGCAAACAAGAAAAAATTCCACTGAATGACAAAACAAGCTGGAGGAAAAGAGTTGACGCCACAACAACAGTAGTAGTGAAGATGGCCGAAGGACAGACCTATGCAACGGTGCTGAAGACTATGAAGGCAAACTTTGACCCCGATAAGGCTAAAGTGGCAGTCCGAAGTGTTGTCACTACAAAAAAGGAGACAAACTTATTAAAGCCGAAGGTGTAGAAAATGCTACTGCATTCTCACAGCTAATTGAAAAGTCGGTAGCCGGACAGGGTACTGTCAAAATGAGCGACAGAAAAGTGACATTAGAGGTCCGAGACCTGGACGCCATTGTAGATGAAGATGAGGTCAAAAAGGCTTTCGCTAGGACTTTTAGACTTAAGAGCAGGAGCCAGAAGTAACTCTCTTAAAGCCAAATGCCAGAGGACAGAGGCTGGCTTTAATCAAGGTGGACAAAACAACTGCCAGACAAGTAGAAGAGGAAGGCAGGTTACGAGTTGGCTTTGTAAGCTGCCGAATTCGAAGAAGAATCGAAGTAACAAGATATTACAAATGCCTGGGATATGGACACGTCTCAAGCAACTGTGAGGAAGGAAACAGATCTAAGCTTTGCTTCCGGTGTGATAGCACAAACCACCAGAAGAAAGAGTGCCTAGGTCCAGCACGGTGCTTCCTTTGCCCAACAACGAACAACACGGACGAAGCAGGCAGCGGGAGCTGCAATTAATTTAGAAGAGCCCTAAAAGAAACCAGGGATAAGGCTCAAGCAGGATCAAAATGAGGCAAAAAAGCCTTGAGTTAAAAGACAGGCTTACGTGGACCTACGCTGTGCTAGGTACTTTTAACCTATCAGCAAGGGAAAGCATTAAGCTTATAGTTGTGCTGGCTAGGTAGGCGGCCTACTATGAAGTGCTAGACAAGGTGCTGGTCCTCAGGGACCTCGAGTCCTTTTCAGGACTCGAGAGCATCAGCACCTCTAGCAAATGGTGGCGAGCTTGCTCGCTAATGCTGCGAGACGTGATGGTCTCCTTGGTGGCTCCACCCTGAAGTAATGCTAACGCGGTTCCAGGGTGGATCAAAAGCCACGCGGCATGGGGGGGG
>NW_019379676.1:10525-21800 GCF_000648655.2 Copidosoma floridanum
TATATATATATATATTGCACTGCTGCACGTAAAAGGCACGACATATGACGGCGTATATAGATTATACGTATGGCCCTTACTCTAAATCAGCATGAGTGCACTCCATACACTTTGCACGTGAGCTTCATGCGCTACACCTATGTAAGTCATAGTATGTCAACTAGCAGACCATACAATATTTGTATTGTCACATCTGATGTGGTATATACGTGAAATCCAAGTATTTTATGCATTACTTAAGGGTCACACTAACACAGTATAGGTTCTTATGCTATAATTGCTTGGATGTTTTTTCCGTGTACTATTTGGTCGCTTTCTTTCTATCTCTCTCTCTCTCTCTCTCTCTCTCTCTGCAGTGAGTTGTGAGTTTGCTGTACTGACGTGTACTTCTTGTGCTCCTATCTTTTACCATTTCAAGAACAATTGCTGAATTTTTGTGGAGTTTTTTCTCGTAGGTGAGTCAAACCAGGAGCTAGGAAGGCATTCACCTAATACTCTTGGGTAATATCGGCCTCCTGGGGACTGGTAACTCCGTTTTCGTTCCTACTGCTGTTTCCATAACCTCAACTCTGCTACTGCGAGGCTGTTGCTTTGCCTTGCCAGGACGACTGTTGACGACCTTTGCCACGCACTGTGCTCAGTTTGCCTACAGCTCATTCAAACCTGCAGAAGGATTAGTGTTGCCCTGTATTTCATCTGAGCGGCTACGTGGTGTACCTCCCTCTGGGCTACAACATATATCTAAGTTGTACTGCTTTATCGACAGAGTGTCTTACTGTGTTTGTTCTGTTTACTTTAATTACGTAGCTTTCAACGTCGTATATAGATGGGGCGTAGTGTAGTAAATAGTGCGTGAGTATGTCAAGCAGTTGTTTACGTTGTAGAAGAGTTTTAAAGCGCGATTGTGAACCAGACGTGGTGTGCTTAGTCTGTCAAAAGAGATTCCATACGAGTTGTCTAGATACATATAACCCCACTGATTATTCTTTTCTTGGTTGTTCAAAGCATTGCCCTGTACCAAACGCCTCAGTTCAACCTAAGCTGAGTAACTTAAATCGTTCTGCTTTAACCCCATCATCAGTGTTCAACAAGCGACTCAGATCTCCGCCGTCGCCATCACCAGAGCAGTCAAAAAAAACAGCACGCGTTGACACATCATCTACGGTTGTCTCGGGCGTTTGTCCTGTCACAGAGTTTTCTACTGAAAATATGGCTGATCCACCACCATGGTTTCAGCAATATATGGTGACCTATGCTGCTGATATGAAGGAGATCAAGGAGATGCAGAGGTCTTTGGATGGGCGTATTACGGCGGCTGAGGAGGGTCTGACCGAGATCTTTCAGCGTTTGGGACCTATAGAAAAGGCTTATGCTGATAATAGTGCCACTGCTACTGTCACATTGCAGGATAGGTCTATGGTGTCCACCGATCGTTGTAAGGTTTTACTTTCTGGCATTTCACAAAATTTAACATTATCACACCAAGATATTGTCAAATGTCTCTTAAAAGCCATTGATTTGCAGCATATGTTACCTTTCATCACTTTCACGCGTGATTGGGCCTGTAGGCGGGCTAGCGCACCCTCAACTCAAGTAGCCACATCTTCTTCAAGGGCTATTGTGCTAGAGTTATCTTCCCCGGTTGCTAGGAATCGTTTATTGTATCAGGCTTATCATCTTGTTGCAGCAAATAACACTACCGTTTTTGGTTCTGGTGGCGTGGGTTGATTAGGCTTGCGCGCTTTATGGCCAAAACCTTTGCATCAACTACTGTCAAAGGCAACTGCAGCAGCAAAAAATCTTAACTATGCTCGCCCAATAGTTCGTGACTAAAAGGTCTTCATGCGTCCGACAAAAAAAGCTGCTCATATTTATGTACAATCTGAAGCCGATCTTGCCACACTTCCTGTCTATTCAGCCGCAGCTAATACGCAATGAGATCCACTACCCCGTCCAGTATCATCGGGTTGCTCTTTCAATGTCAAAATAGGCCATATTAATATCTATAGACTTAAAACAAAATTTTCACTAATTAAAACCAAACTATTAAACAGTCAGTATATAGCCCTTAGAGTCTCAGAAACCTTTTTATACCATCTCGATAACGATTCCATAGTTTTCATTGACGGTTATTCAATTTATCGCACTGATAGAGAGGGAAAAAAGGGTGGGGGTGTGGCTATCTATGTTAACGATGCTATGAAGGTTCGAGTCCTGGCAGGGTCGGTTGTTGTCTATGACAATACGTCTGAATGTCTTGTAATCGAGATTTCACAGGGTGTCTTTAAATTATTATTTGCTACTATCTACTGACGCCTAAAATCTGCTGACCCTATTAAATTCTTCAACGTGCTCACTGAACACCTTGCCCTGTACTCTCTCTCTCTCTCTCTCTCTCTCTCTGTAGTCGTAGGAGATCTCAATGTAGACATGGGCAACCATCGTACTCAGGCTTGGACAGATTCTTTCGTTGTCGCTGCAGCTTACCTCATTAATGGCTTACCTTGCCCTGACTTTGCGCCTGACGGTCTTCCTAAATACAAAGGTGCTATCTTCCAAGAACTATTACGTTGTGACACTGGCGAGTGGAAAAATGGGGCTATGACTTTCTGACTGGTCACACTATCACGTGCATGTTTTATTCTATCATATCTTTTTTTATTTTATTCCATACTGTATTATATTATCTTGCTGTATACATATCTATACATTAATAATCCTTTATAGTTACTGATTATGTTTATTTTACTGAAGATAATACTGCTTGGCTGCTCATAGTTCGCACAATCTTTAATCTTTTATCTTTAATAAACAAATAAGGATAATTGTAAATATAGTGATAATGATGTGTATCTAAATAATTTTTCTCAGTATCATTGTTTTAGTGACTTTTAGTATATACCAAATTGTCACTTATTGAAAGTGCTATACTGCTAGTTGTAATATGACACTTTTTAACAGCTCACCTATGGAGTGATACTTTTCAGTTATCATGTCGCTATTGTTGAAGAGAGAATTATATTATTATACTAATCTTCTTAACCTTTAATCAAATTTTACATGTATTAATGAACACTATATAATTATTGTTATTGGAATACTTGACAAATGTAATTTTGATACTGGCCAGATAGGGTTTTACCCCATGGCCCAATAAATATATCTAATCTAATCTAATCTAATCTCGTAGGCTTTCAGATATCTCTCAAACAGTTACCTTATCTAAAGATGACATTGTCATGAAACTTTTAAAGGCACTTGGCGTTCCGAAGCTCGAACCTCAAACGATATTCATTCGCAACTGGAACTCAGCAGGGAAAAATGCCGGCTCATCAGCGGCCTCAACAAGCGCAAATATGCAGGCACAAGCACCAATAACCAAGGCTATCATGCTCCAAGTAGTAGTGCAAGTATGCTGTAGTCAAGCTCTCGCAAAAAACCAACAACATTTTTGGTAGTGGCAGATCTGGCACTATATCACTCCAAGCTTTCTGGCCCAAGCCAACATACGATCTACTGCGCAAAGCAACAATTAGGGCCAAAGAGCTCAATTACGCACGCCCGATAGTTAGAAATTACAAAGTGTATATGCGTCAAACAAAGCGATCCCAGCCTATTCACATACCAAATGAGCACGCACTACTATCTTTACAGAACTACCATCGTCCAGAAACCACTACAGACACGACAAATTTAAACAATGAACCACACCGTCCAGTCGTCACCTCATCACACAACAAACTGCGAATATCCCATAAAAAAATTAATCGACTAAAAAAGTATTTCAGTATTCTTGAATCGCAAATAACATCACTTCAATAGACAGCTGTTGGTATTTCAGAAACATTCTTAGATGATTCTGACCCCGATTCATTAGTTGGAATTGAGGGAAATAACATCCGTCGTCTCGATAGACTGGGAAAAGAGGGAGGTGGAGTAGCGGCTTACCTCGATTCCTCTTTCTCGGTACGGACACTCGCACAATCAGATCCGTTATACGACAACACACCTGAATTCCTAATACTTGAACTCAAAAAAGCGCATACAAAATTACTCTCCTCAGTTATATACAGACGTCCGAAGTCTACCTACCCGGAACACTTTTTCTCATGCCTTGCTGAGTACTTTCCAATGTATCCATTCAGCGTGGTTGTTGGTGACTTCAACATAGACTTGTGTACAGAATATCATGCATCAAGGTACATGAAAAAAAATACTAAACTCCTACGGTCTGCAATTAGTATCTGTTAAACCAACATACCACGCAGTCTATCGAAATAGACCCTCACATACATGTATTGATCTTATTTTAGTTAGTGACAGAGAATCAGTAGCACAATTCATCAAATCTGACGCTCCATTTGCCACAGGTCATGACTGGACGGAAATTCTCACAAATCTATCAACTACAAAAGCTTTACCCACACCAATTACTGCCGGCTCATTGACTCGTATCAACAAAAAAGAACTGTTAAAAAAATTTAAAAACTCCTTCGATAGGTTCAATCTCAGGATAAATCCACACTCGTCAAATTCAGCTCACACACTTTACGAAATAGATAAACTCACATCATCGCTTAATAATGCTGTTACACAAGCCTTCTACTCACTAGCTCCTCTTCACGTAATAACCAGCTCTAACCGATGAAAAATCTGGGCAAACGAGAAAATTCGCTGTTTAATGCGTAAAAAAGATCGAGCTTACAAAGACTATCGTCAATCAGGCCTCATCATGGACTACCACAAATTTAAACACCTACGATCCACAGTGTGCAATGCACTTGACACAGAAAAAAACAGCTATTATGCTTCCAAACTTAACTCAACACCAGATTCTCGCCTTTTATGGCAAATTCTTTGTAACATGCAACTGACAGGTTCGTCAACCAATACATCAGCCATAACATTCAACATCGATCAACTTAACAAATATTACTCTTCTGTCACAGCCCGTTCCCATGCTTTTACCAATGAAGACTTTCAGCGAGCTCTGACCATCAAAGTATCAGAAGACAGGCAAAAGATTTTTACTCTTTGGGAAGTAACTGAAAGCGAAGTAACTCTAGTGCTAAAAAGAGCCACTCCTAAAACAGGAGTCGACAGCATATCTGTCAAAATGATATCAATGCTTCTACCTCACATTATTGATCCACTCAGATTGATCATAAACACATCTATTAACACTGCTACTTACTTAGCTACATGGAAGAATGCGCTCATCAGACCACTCCCTTAAATAAAAAAATCCGCAATCACCATCTGATACAAGTCCCATAGCTTGTCTCACAAAATTCTCAAAAACTATAGAAGAATAATAGATTTTTAACTTACAAACCATCTCAATATCAACTACCTTCACGACCCACACCAGACCGGCTACAAGAAGGGTCACAGCACCCAAACAGCGCTTTTAAACCTTACGGATGACATTCGTCTTGGTATCGAGAGAGGCTGCTGCACAATAATGGTGATGTTTGACCTTTCAAAATTTTGACCTGGGTTGTCATGCGAAACTACTGTTAAAATTACGGAAGATTGGAAGCTGTGACTCCACCTTACGTTGGTTTTACTCGTATCTTCGTGGAAGAAAACAATCGACGGTGCGCGTTCGAGTTGGGTGGATGTGCCTTGTGGCTTGCCACAGGGGAGTGTGCTTGGCCCCAGGCTCTTCACGATTTACATACGTGAACTTCCAAGCGTACTTCGCAACTGCAAACACAACATATTTGCAGATGACCTGCACATCTACCTGACAGTACTTTGCGGCGATCTCGGTGAGGCTGTTGAGTGAATAAACCAAGACATTTTGGCAATAGCATTGTGGCTTAACGAGCACGGCTTGTGACTTAATCCTGATAAAATGAAAGCCATACTTTTTGGCAGTCACACATTTGTTTCTCGCTTAAATCGAGACTTAGTACCTGCGATCTCTGTGTCAGGGCAAATTATAAACTAAGTCGAGCGAGTAAATAGTCTAGGTGTGTGGCTCAATCACGACCTCTCCTGGGACACCCATGTAGATCAAATCTCTGCTCGTGTGTACCGCACTCTTCGCGTTTTGCGTCAACATCGTCACTCTTTGACTCGAACTCCGCAAAAATCTCGTCAAGTCACTGGTGCTTCCGCCTTTTGGTTATGCCTGCGCAGTGTATAACAGTGTCCTAACAGTATAACCTGCAAGATTCGATTACAACGACTGTTAAGGTAGTTCACTCAGCCCAGTAGTACTCCACTCAACGAAATGGCGCACAGATCATGCTATCTTGTACTCATACAAGAATCAGTTGATAACCACTGCGCTCTTTTTTCGTCCGCTTGTTGCGCAGAAGAACGAAATCGGAGTTCTACGCATCTCCGTATATTACCTGATCCAAATTCTGACAACGTTGCTAGTGGGTTTGTTGTTTTGCTTACACTGACGTGGCAGTTGTGTCCAAAGGTTATGAAAAGCAGACTATGGATCATGCCGCAAAAATAGATTTTCACTGATTATCGCAAGAAAAATGGAATATTTATTTAAAAAAAAACAGTTTACGCGATATAAAGCAATGATAGACGCAAAAAAGAAGGTTATCAAAGAAGATTTGAATTAGGTGAAAAGAGAAGGTAGGAGAAAGCGTATAGTTAATTTGGATGTGCTTGGAGAGAATCTGAGATGTAGAGAGTGTCAATCCATTTTATCTTTGACCAATACGATTGAAGAAAAGTGTGTAGGCCTTCATTCTGCCTTAATAATCAAATGCAATTCATGGAAAGAAACAACGAAAGTGGAAACAAGCGATAAGAGTGAAAATGGCAAATCAGAAGTAACTGCATCTATTGTGCTAGGTAAGTATTCAATACAGAAGTGCCGAACTATAGTGTAATAAATTTCTTGTTAACTGTATATTTGTTAAAAAGTTCTTTTAAATAAAAGATATGCAACTTAGTGTATATAATTTATAATAAAATAATTCTCGGTAATCAAATCAGTACGTTTATAGAATATGAATGTTTATATATTTTTATGTTTAGGAGCTGTACACGCAGGTGTTGGAAACACAAATATAAACAAAATTTTTCTTGTGCG
This sequence comes from Copidosoma floridanum, assembly GCF_000648655.2. The sequence goes on from NW_019379676.1 coordinate 17,595, forward strand.
AATCTAGCAACTATCTCGAATCGTTTGGATAAGCAGTACGAGGCAATGATAGGAGCAGCAATCGAAACTGAAGCTAAATCCAGCTGCTTACGAGCTGCGATGGAAGAGAAAAAATTAGTTATAGATAGCATAGAAAAACTACGTAAAGATTTGTAAGGATCAATCTTAAATAATCGCCAGTGAATTAAATGTATTGTATATATCTGTATGTGATTTCTTTTAGTACGTTCACTATTGTGTACGTACTAAAGAGTCACATTTTCAATGTTATTTTTGAGTTTTATATTTTTTAATTAGAATATTTGTGACTGATAATTATGATTTCAGATTTATACACACACATATATATATACATTTATATACATTTATACACATTTATATACTTTTACATTTTACATGATTTATTTAAACAATTCTACATACAACTTTTAAATAAAATATAACTTTATACGTTATTGTGTGAATCCTTATGAATTTTCTTTAGGTCACCTGAAATTGCCTCAGATTTATACCCACATTTAAACATCCTACAATCTTCATACCTTGACTCAAGTCCTGAATCACGAAAATCCTTCGATTCTGCTCTAGGCGAAATTATTAATATCATAGTTTTCTTCGATTCTGGTTGGACTAAACGTGGCAATGGCCGAAGCTATGACAGCTTAAACGGGTACAGTACTACAATTGGATTCTTGTCGGGTAAAGTACTTGATTATACAACGAGAAATCGGAAATGTCGCACATGTGATGCAGGGCATAATGTAGATCACAACTGCCGGAAAAACTTTCATGGAAATGCGAAAGCCATGGAAGCAGACGCTGGCGTCGAATTGATAAACCACAGCAATATTTTAAAAGAAGCTGGATTACAAGCCAGGTGCATTATCGGTGACGAAGATAGTTCAATGATATCTGCTGTGTGAAAAGACAATCCAAATATTAATATTCACAAATTAGCTGATACAAATCATCTTGTAAAGAATTTTAGTGATGAATTGTATAAGTTAAGAGATTCGCACAAACAATTGAACCGAAAAGGAGTAATTAAATATGTAAAGAAATGTTTTTCTTACGCTGTAAGACAAAATAAGGGTCAAAGTAAAGCGTTAGCTAATGAGTTGAAAAAAATACCGGATCATTTATAAGGTCGCCATGAAAATTGGGGTTCTTGGTGCAAACCTAAAAGTAAGCATACCGTTTTATTGTCAGATAACGATTTGTATAATAAGTTGGTGAACTTTTCTGATAAGTATGCTGCAAATTCTCATAAATTTTCGATATCGGCATCTAGTCAAATTAATGAAGCATTTAATAATATCGTTACTCACAAAGCAAAATAAAATGAATGTCTTAGTACAAGCGCGGCTAATGATTTTAGAGTTGCCGATAGTGTGTGCGTTTTGAATGAAGGTGAAAATTGCATGTTAAATTATAAAAAAGCGCTTGGATTATCTGTAGGAGAAAATACTACTTAATACGTTATTGCTTCCCAAAAAAAAATAATTTCAAGAAAAGAAAAAAGTAAATTAGTTTCGAGTAAAGTACGAAGATTAAAGTTGAAGCAAGAACGTGAAAATTTACGAAAAAGTAAAGAAAAGTCAGAAGGTGTGACATACGCGAGTAATTGTAATTTTGAAGCCGAAATAAGTTTAGCCAAGGAAATATGTGATTCAATAACTTGTTCAGACAAAGTTGTTTATTTCGATTTAGAATCTACTGGATTTGAAGCTGACGTGGATATTATTCAAATTGCGGTAAAATGTAATCACAACATTTTTAACGTATATATCAATCCAGTAAAAGAAATTAGTTATGGAGCAATGAAAGTTACTGGTTTTAACAAAATTAATAATAAGTTGTATCTACGTGATAAACCAATTCAAACTTCAACAATCACTGAAGCATTGTCATCTTTTGAACATTTTTTTCATTTATCTGCAGAATCAAAAAAAGTCTTGTTAGTTGCTCATAACACAAGTTTTGATAAGTGACTTTTCTTACAACAAATCAGAAAGCATGGTTTATTGAAATTGAATTTGAAAATTTCGAGAAAGTTTTATTAAAATTGAAATGACTAATAAAATTAAGGCAAACATGGTGTTTTTAAATGAGTTGAACGGAGTAATTACGATTGAAATACAAAAAAGATTGGCAAAACATAATGTTACTTATCAGTCACTTCTGCAGCTTTATAAAAGTGAAGGTGATGAGGGTGCTCTTCAACTATGTACTAAAAAAGATATAAATAGTAAAATAATAATTACGTCAAATAAGCGAATTCTACGTACATTATTAGAACACTTAAAAACCACTGAGTTATAAGTTGTACCTACGTTTCTTTTTCTAGTCGTAAAAGACTTACTACTGAGTGTTGTTATCATTAATATATTTATTTTTCTAATGTATAAAAAATTGTATCTAATATTACTTGTTAATAATGTGCTAATGTTAAAAAAATTCATTTATAAAACAAACATTTAAAAAGTAAAAGTTTATTGATAATTAAATTTTTTTCCTGTTTCTAATGTATGCACATTATTTTTTTCAATCATTGTATGGTAATGCAAAGACTTTAAAAATATCCTTTAACAATATTATAATAATTGCATGTAGTTAATGTACTTTTTTATCTGCAATACATATGCACGCTGACTTGCAACGTTGCCAAGTATCGCGCCACTCTAGCCTATCTCCCACGTGGCTCATATAACGAATCGAAAAACTTCGTGATTCGGATTAAAACATCTCTAAATTTAGTACCGATTGCTGTATTTAACAAAATCACATCTTAATCCTCATTTTCTATACTGTAGCATACTAGTTTTTTAAAATTCTAGAAGGGATACTTTTTATATAGTTAGATAAAATATCAGTTTCGAAGTGTGTTTTTTGTATACTTATGTGTAAAAAATGTCAACTTTGAACTTGAATATCTTGAAAATGAGTACCGCTTGCTACCTAAAAAAAAACATTACAATATCAGTTGAACTGATAACTACAACATACTAAAAAATTAAAAGTCTAGATGAAAATTAATTTTTTGAGTGAACTACCTTAAACGCCTGTATACGATATGTATACCGTAACATACCCCACATGGCCCATATAACACCGTACCGCCTACAGCTAAAGTGGCTAACGCCAAAACACCGCAGAGAATACCTGATAGCTGCACTAGTATACAATATACTAACACATCGCAATTCTCAACAACTTGCCCAGCGATTCACTCTGTACGCAGAGACGGACTTACGGCATTCAACTAGACGACCAAACGACATTATGTACATTCCCCCCTGCCACACCAAAGCATATCAGGACTCCTTCATCATCTCATCATCCAAGTTAATAAACTCTCTTCCCTCCCTCTCATTTGACAGCGATCACCTACACCGTTATAAAAAAAACTCGTACTTTGCTCTCTTCTTCAATGTGAAACTGACCAAACTCTGCACCACCTACATACTATCACGTAATAACTAGTAATAAATCCGAGTAGGAATCTACTTAATGGGTCTCTCTCTCCACACGTGCGTGTCGCTGTCAGTACTGTTGCATGGAAGAGTTCCAGGTCTGGGTAGGCAGCGGATCTCTACGTCCCAAGTTCGCTAGAGGAGAAACGTGCTTCCTCGCGCGTCAGTGCCTATTATAGCCAACTTGCAAATAACTCGCCGCCGTAATCTGCGCTATCTCTCTGCGCACTATCGATTATACATATTCGCCAATAATCCTTGCGCATATCTTATCTAGCTTCTTGCGCGTACTTGAGAGCGCACATTATATGCTGCGCGCCGACTCTTTAAATTTCAACTTAGCAAATTTAATGTATTTTTATTAATTTTTTTTAGAAAAAGTAAAACAAATAAATGGATATAAATAGGAATAAAAAATGTATATTATAAATTCCTAGGTGATGAAGAATGTCTCCTTGCAATTCACCAGGCATACCGGCAAAAATACTTTTTTTTCATTACTTGAAAATTCAAGTATGCAAATCAAAAGTAAATAGTATCACGGTCACCAGAGTTTCGTCTGCTTTTTCAAACTTACCTCGTTGCCCTCCCCTGCAACTTTATCTTACAGTAATAAGTAATTATATTTAATAAAGAAATTTATAATGATTTAAAAATTAGTTATTTGTTTTTAACTTTTTTAACACGCAACCGTAAAGACATCAAAAGCCTGGTTAATAGATCTGACGCTCCA
>NW_019379676.1:25803-35805 GCF_000648655.2 Copidosoma floridanum
AGCAATTGCAATGCATAAATATGAACAATCAAGTACAGAAGCTAATGAAAACCTTATTTAGTATTATTTAATTTCTTTAGACGTGTTTTTTTTATTTTCATCACTGTAAATTTATTTGTAATGCCATGTGTATTGACATGTGTAATGCCATGTTGTATTATACACATAGTTTCCCTATACCAATTGCCTGCATGGAATACCACATAGCTTTACACATACTTTTCCATTAAGAATTTCAGAAATAACGAACTGCGTAATTGCTACTGGAATTATGTCATACCTTGTACTAGGGATGTCCTTTGTCACTGTTCTAACAATTTAATAATTAATTCAGATACCTTCAATGTTTTGGACTAGTTATTTTTTCATTGCATTCAAAGTGTATAATAATAAAATAGTATTATTCAACTAATACAGTAGTGACAGAGGACTTTTTTTCGATAAATCAGGCCAGTTTAATCTGTCAAATACAAGAAACAAAAGAAATCAAAATTAATGACTGCCAAAGTTGTTGAATTCAAAATTCAAAACATTTTTAATTGTTGGAGTGTCAGTTTACCACTGCAATCCATTGACAAATGTTTGTCATCTGTTTTCAATAACTTAGTTATGTTGGGTGTAAATAAAGTCAGTTATGATGATAAAAATTGTCAACGAATACAAAACAGTAATTAAAAATAGATAGGATTACTTCTGGCAATTGATTGTACTCAGTACGGAGTACCTATCCTGCGTACAACTCAAAAAGTTTGAATTCTTTCTCTTTAAAATTTTGGCAGTTTTGCTTGAAATCCTGATTTTTTTTTTTTTTTCTTGTATTCTACAGCTTGAACTGAGGTTATTAATCCAAAAATGCCCTTTGTCACTGTTCTAATAACTAATTCAAGTACCTTAAGTGTTTTGGACTAGTTGTTTTTTCATTGCATTCAAAAAGTATAATAGTATTATTTAAATAATACAGTGCAGTAACAGAGGACTTAATTTTGAATTAACCAGGCCAGTTTAATTTGTTAAATACAAAAAAAAAACTCTTTATTGGTAAATGAGCTCATCTGAACACTGCATTAATACGATTATTTAAAAATTTCTATAGTGATATATATAAACAATTGATAATTTTGTTAAACAAAAATTGAAAAAATGAAAATTGGATCTGTTCATCAATCGATTTAAATGTCAATATAACCTATAAATTTGTTTCAATTTACCATGACAAAAACCCCTAGTAGAAGGTATGATGTAATTCCGGTAGTAATTACGTAGTTTGTTATTTCTGAAATTCTTCATGGAAAAGTATGTGTAAAGCCATGTGGTATTTCAGGCAGGCAATTGGTAGGGAGACTATATGTATAATATAACATGGAATTTCACATGCCATTACACATGGCATTACAAATAAATTTATAGTGATAAAAATAAAAAAACACGTCTAAAGAAATCGAATGATACTGAACAGTGATGCCAGACGGTACTGCGAAGTCACACATGCGTACATTACACGTATATCAAGAATAAATAAAGGAAACTGTAGTCTTGTAATGATTGCGAAATTTTTTTACGCCTAAGCGTAATATGTCAGTATTAAAGTAAAACACTGATGTACGTGTAATCGAAACAACCTAACGCACTACAGGCAGTACCTCAAGGGTAGTGTGGAAACTGCCCAATTTGACGCATGATTACTTATTAAATTCTTTTANTATATAGTGCCGTTTAAAAATTTTGCGTTAAAACACGGGGAATAATAACGACAATCCCTCATATTGCAGGAGTCAGTTGCAAAGACGAGGCTTGGAGCAGCTATCCGCGGTGCTGAAGTGCTATGTCCCTTGGATTTTTAGATGGAATTATCATTCACGTGACGGGTAAAGAGTTTTTTTTAGTGTTACCTTGATGAACATTGCGTGAACATGCAGGCGGTGAGTTGTAAGTTTTAACGAATAGCCGAATTAACAAATAAGACTTTGGATCCGTGAACGATTCGAGTTGAGCAAAGTGGTTCGTTCCGAGTGAGATTGATAAAAAAAAAAAAAAAAAAAATTGCGCTGCTGAGATACGAAGATTAAGTGAGCAAAATCATTATGTGCGCCAGCCCACTCAGCTACTGATAACTTTCTCCTACGTGATACTGAAGGAGTATATAAGTTGTTAGGGAAGGCTTGGGTTAACCATCTGGGGGAGGCTGGAATGGGGAAGCTAGAGAGAGAGCTCAGGCGGGGCCTACTTTAAGCAGCGCGCTACTGTACTGGCGAATGAGCATTAAGCTCTTCTGCGCATGTGCAACTTTGCAGTACCGTCTGGCATCACTGATACTGATGATTATGCATACAGTTATTATTAAAAAAAGGTGTCGTATGGGTGAAACGATCCTGATCGTTGATCTAGATGATAAATATTTATTGTGAAACAATATTTTTAGATAGTAAGAAAGATGAGCATCTATGTCATTTGTGTAAGGCATCTTTATAACATGAAGACTAATACATTATACCAACAGCTTATCATGAAAAATACTGCCATAACTACTTGAGAGTTGTAAAAAATATTCAAATTGTTATTTATAACAAAAATTTAAAAAAGCAGACGCTAACATAAAAAAGGCAGAAACAATTTTTCATGAAAAATATTTGATATGTATATCAATTATAGTAAGTTTTAAACAATGATAAAAGATTCTAATGAATTTGAAATATAATTCAGCGCTACGCTTTTATATGTTAAGCTGTGTAACATTAATTCGGCTTTCTATCAATTATGTTATTAAATTTTAATCTGCTGTACACTTTATAAAAAGCTTCAGATAAATAGAAATTTGGTTTTGTTGGAAAAACTGTTTATAAATACAAGAAACCCCGTTAACCCCCCTATTTTGTGTTAAGGTACAGATAATAACATGTAGTATTACTGTTATACCCTCCAAACGATAAGATTAGGAAATATCTTCCTTCTTTACACATTGTAAAAAATGTACTCCTATAAGGACTCTTTCGTACAACTATTAATTATGGGTAAGTATATAACGAATACTGAATCTGTTTCAGCAATTGCAATGCATAAATATAAACAATCAAGTACAGAAGCTAATCAGAACTTTATTCAGTATTATTCGATTTCTTTAAACGAGTTTTTTTTTTTTTTTTCATCACTGTAAATTTATTTGTAATGCCATGTGTATTGACATGTGTAATGCCATGTTGTATTATACACATAGTTTCCCTATACCAATTGCCTGCATGGAATACCACATAGCTTTACACATACTTTTCCATTAAGAATTTCAGAAATAACGAACTGCGTAATTGCTACTGGAATTATGTCATACCTTGTACTAGGGATGTCCTTTGTCACTGTTCTAACAATTTAATAATTAATTCAGATACCTTCAATGTTTTGGACTAGTTATTTTTTCATTGCATTCAAAGTGTATAATAATAAAATAGTATTATTCAACTAATACAGTAGTGACAGAGGACTTTTTTTCGATAAATCAGGCCAGTTTAATCTGTCAAATACAAGAAACAAAAGAAATCAAAATTAATGACTGCCAAAGTTGTTGAATTCAAAATTCAAAACATTTTTAATTGTTGGAGTGTCAGTTTACCACTGCAATCCATTGACAAATGTTTGTCATCTGTTTTCAATAACTTAGTTATGTTGGGTGTAAATAAAGTCAGTTATGATGATAAAAATTGTCAACGAATACAAAACAGTAATTAAAAATAGATAGGATTACTTCTGGCAATTGATTGTACTCAGTACGGAGTACCTATCCTGCGTACAACTCAAAAAGTTTGAATTCTTTCTCTTTAAAATTTTGGCAGTTTTGCTTCAAATCCTGATTTTTTTTTTTTTTTCTTGTATTCTACAGCTTGAACTGAGGTTATTAATCCAAAAATGCCCTTTGTCACTGTTCTAATAACTAATTCAAGTACCTTAAGTGTTTTGGACTAGTTGTTTTTTCATTGCATTCAAAAAGTATAATAGTATTATTTAAATAATACAGTGCAGTAACAGAGGACTTAATTTTGAATTAACCAGGCCAGTTTAATTTGTTAAATACAAAAAAAAAACTCTTTATACGTTGCAACCAAGTATAAATTATGATTTATTAGAAATAAATATATATAGACAATCCATCTATTTTTTACTTAACGTATAATAAATAAACTATTTCAGTCCAAGATTTACATTTAAAAAATTTTAAATATTCTAAAATTAGAATACCTGCCATATCTATAAGTAATCAACCATTTTTTTATCATTTAACAAACGTATCATCACAACATATTTATTTCGTAATAAAGACATGAAAACTGTCTATTATTTGAAACGTACGTTGTGCTGTAGTAGCTACTATCGGCTGATCTGTTGCCACTTGCTACAACCGTTGACGATCAGTACCACTAACGGCCACAGGAGTTACTAACTACAGTCCGTTAAATCTACCGTCTTTGACAGTAGTTTCCACCAATTATTTTTATAGGACCTCAGTATAGGCTAGAAAAGCAGCCTAAGTAGGCCCTACTGATCACCTACTTACAATTTCAGCTCGGGCTGTATTACTCTGCATGTATATTCAATTCATTGGAATATAGTGAAAAACCACCTCAGATTTATCGTGAATCAATCACTTACATGGCAATCGGATCATCTCATTTTGCATGGCCTTCAAACTATCGCTTGAAAATTTGTACGTAAAAAACCAGTGTCCTAGTGGTACGAGCTTATAAGTGAGCACAGCATGGGACTTGAACTCGTAAGCTTGTGTTACCAAGCTCCCGAGTTACAAGAACAATCTGAATCACTGTGCTACAGTAGGTGCCCTAGGAAATATTTTTATATCATACTTTGCGTAATACCTTTTTTAGATTTTTTTCCTCTTCGAAAGTTGACAAAGTACTCGAGACTCCACTTTTGTAGGCTCATCACTTAATATTCGTGATGGAGGCTTATGCAAATAAGACTTGGCCTTTCATGTTAAATTTGGTTTTATTATTTTTTTTCTGATGCTTGACAGTGTAACGGATGTTAAGTGATATACCGACTTCATGGACTATTACTGGTTCATAATTCATATTTTAACACAATTTATTTAAATTTAGACAAAAAGTTTTTCTACTTGTTAAAAAACCATTTTAACGGATTGTGAGATATTTATAAAAACATTTTGTTGCAAATAAACAAATGAATAACTACGTTTATGTAGTTTTTTTATACCGGGTTACCACGTACCCCGATTGAAAAGTATTTATAAAACCTTATAAAAAAAATTTTTTATCGCCTGAACATGTGTATTTGCACCCGGAAATAACAATTGAAACTTATAAAATGATTAAGTCTATAAATTTGTATCAGTTTCATTTCATAACCTTTTTTAAGTTATTATAATATTCTATAAGACTAAGATGATCAATTATAGTACGTTAATCAATATCAAATAAAGTGTTCCATAGGAACTTATAAACTTTATTAACCTAGAGATTTTTATGATACATTTATCATACATTTTGTTTTCCAAAGAAATGTATAGGGATTTATAAAATTATGATTGAATGTTTGAAATTTACGACTGAAGACATACATGCCCGCTGTATCGTAATTTCATTATAGCTTTTCAAGTGGTAGCAACTGCTCATATGCATTTCTATAAAAATAGTTACATACGAAAATTGATATTTTTTATAGTTTTAGTACCATTAATTACAAATCCTTATCAGTATTTGAATGTTTTTCCACGTTTTATCAACCTATAAATTTTTATGACACATTTATTATAGATTTCGTTTCCCAAAGAAATCTATCAGGACTAATGAAATCATAAATAGATGTTTAAAATTTTCGACTGAGTAAGTACATGCCAGTTTTATCATAATTTCATTATTGCTTATCAAGAAACAGCAACTGATTCTATGTATTTTTATGAAAATATTTACATATAAAAATTTTTTTTTACTGTTTTAGTACGATAATTATAAATCGTAATCAGCATTTAAATATTTTTCCACGTTTTATCGACCTATAGATTTTTATGATATATTGATCGTAGATAGATTTCGTTGTTCAAATAAATAATAATAGCATGCTCGATATTTACGACTAAGTAAATGTTTGCAAGTTCCGTCATAATTTCATTATTGCTTTTCAACTGAAAGCAACCAATTTTATTAATTTCTATGTAAATATTGACATAAAAAGTTAATATTATAGTTTTAGTATCGTGAAATACATATGGTTATCAGTATTTAAATATTTTTTCACGTCTCATCAAGCTTTTTGTAATACATTTATTATATATTGTTTTCCAAAGAAATGTATCAGGATGTATAAAACTATGACGGCATGTTCGAAATCTACGACTAAATAAATACATGCGAGTTTTACCATATTTTCATTATTGCTTTTCAAGTAATATCGACTGTTTCTAACCATTTATATGAAAATAATTTCATATAAAAATTAANCTCTTTAAATTTCAACTTGTCGAATTCAATATTTTTTTCATTAACTATTTGAAGAAAAAGTAAAACAAATAAATGGATATAAATAGGAATAAAAAATGTATATTATAAATTCCTAGGTGATGAAGAATGTCTCCTTGCAATTCACCAGGCATACCGGCAAAAATACTTTTTTTTCATTACTTGAAAATTCAAGTATGCAAATCAAAAGTAAATAGTATCACGGTCACCAGAGTTTCGTCTGCTTTTTCAAACTTACCTCGTTGCCCTCCCCTGCAACTTTATCTTACAGTAATAAGTAATTATATTTAATAAAGAAATTTATAATGATTTAAAAATTAGTTATTTGTTTTTAACTTTTTTAACACGCAACCGTAAAGACATCAAAAGCCTGGTTAATAGTATATTACGCACCAAGGGAGCAAAGTATGGCATTCCCTCCCGAGTGTGTAATTGCCTCCCGAGCCGAAGGCGAGGGTGGCAAACACACGGTAGATGATGCCGTACTTTGTTCCCGAGACCCGTATACGGTTTTTTCTCTTCCTCCGCTGAAAATACGACGTTTTTCTCTGATTTGAGGGAGAAAAGTACAACAAAACCTCTTACGTAAAAATCACATTTACTGCTTATTAAGAAAAGTATTTTGGTACCCTCTGCGAGAAAATTGCCTCCCGAGCCGTAGGTGAGGGTGGAAACCGCGCAGAGGATGGCACAATACTTTTTCTATGAGCAATACATGCGATTTTTTACCTGGGAGGAATGTGGCACTTTGCTCCCTGAAATCAGGGAACAAAGTCTTATTTTCGGTGGGGGTATGAGAAAAAAGCTTGTAAATTGAAATTGAAAACTTTTACATGTATTGGTCATTTAGATATGTTTAAACTTATTCTTGTACACATCGATACCTCATAAGTTTGATACTTTTTAAACCTCATCAATTCAGACTAGTGTTATAGGAATTACGCTTGAAGTAGTAAGATTTCTTTCCTTGCAACATTCAGACCTTTGCTTGCTAAAAATAGCATTTTTAAGTTACCCAGATCAATAACAGGACTACTTTTAAAACTTTCCATTTAAAACCAAATTTATTATAAATATAGAACGTAATTATTTATAATCTTACATTTAGTTTTTAATCTCAGCCATTTTTAATCACAGCTATGAATCTTTGTTTTATCATTATTTGGATCAAAGTTATCATACGTCGGTGACAGGCGGTTAGTCAGAAAAATTCCTCCCCCCTCTCCGTTGGTGAACGGTCTGTTACTATTATCATTATTATTATTTTAATTATTATTATTATTATCATTATTAGTATTTTTATTACGAACTGTGCATACAACGGCAAAAATAATCGTCGGTTGTCTCTCTACTTCTAGAACTTAGGCAGCCTACTGAGGGCGCACCTAGATGCGTCGAGGGATATGCGTGAGGTACTTAGTAGGCAGCCTACATAACCTATCTTTATCTTACCTTATGAAATGGATACACAGTTATATCAGCTATAGTTGCGGTGTCAACTGTAGTATAAAGTTATGTAGATACACAAGTCACAAGTGTTTTCTATTGAGTCTATTTAAAAAATTAATAAGTATCTTTATCAACATGATACTGACAAAATCAATCGATATTAAATTTATTGTCAACCAAACAAAGTTTCTCAAAGTACCAGTTTAAGAAATGATTTTTATTGCTTCAAAAAATTGCGATAAAAAATATTTAAGAACCATACTTAAATAAAAAAATTTTCATATGCAACAGTTTGCACACTGTCATTCAGCTGTCTGCTCTTAAGTCAAGCTTATTTGTTATGTAATTGCGTCAATTTGTTTCTGTATACAAAGAAAGTGAACTGCAGTATAAGCAGTTGATTTGTATTTTACTTGATTATTATTTAAAATTACTTTACCAGAGTTAACTCGCAAATTATACGTATATATTGTCTGATTGCAATCAACAGTAAGAGATATTTGTAAGGTTAAATTTACATTCTCATTTATATAATTTTGATTTATTTTTAAGTTATCTTGATCAACAACACTGTCGTTAAAAATTATGAAATAATTCAATATAATTCGTTCAAAATAAAGCATATGAATTTTGTTCAATTATAATACAATGTGTATTCTCATATGTACATATCTATATTTATAAATCGAAAGATAATTAGATTTTGTCAATTAAAGGAGCCTGCCAAATACCCTCTGACGCTGCCAACGTGTACTGAAAAAAAAAATCAGTTGAAACTACTGAACGATATTCCGTAAAAATGTTACTCAAAACGTTTGTTGCCGTCACTGCCTTAGACGGCAGCTGCAACTGTCCCTTCTGGTAGCTATTACCGTCGTACAGGCAATCATGCTTACTACCTTTAGTCTGTTGATACTACCGATTAGCTATATATACATAGGAATATTCTTAAGCACTTGAGGAGCGGGGACCAGCGTGTGGATCAGCTTCCCCTGAGTCAAAATCCGTTTACAGAATAATTTTTTAACAATTATTTATTAAGGAAATGGATTTACAAAAGTGCTCAATTTCAGCGTGTTTAGAACGCCAATTTCAATGGCGCGGGCTGCCATGAAGTGCAGTGTCATGGATCGCAACAACATAGCAACAAACCTCTAGGTCGGTAAACAAAGTCTGAATAGATCCCCTAGCGGGCAGGAGATGGCGCTCAAATGTGATTTATATAGTAAAAACGTGTAGCTATATAATTATTAGAAGGAGCTGAAGGGCTGAGTATCAGTAACGTAAAAACAAATAAATAAGCGTACGAAAAGGTTATTTAGTTAACCCAAGATATTATTGTGAGATCATTTTACATACGATGAAATTGACAATGACGATGAAGATGATGATGATGATAATGATGAAGATAATAAACATGATAATAATTATAATATAAGGAAGAAGATACAATTGTTAACAACATAAATAATAATAATAAAGACAAACGTTTAACTGAAGCTGCTATCAGGTGGTACTTGGGCCGCACTTGGGTAGTATTTGAGCAGTGGCGCTTGCGCGGTACTTTGACGGCACTTTGGCGGCACTTGGGCAGAATTTGAGTAGCGACACTTGAGCGGTACTTTGGCTGTAGTTTGTCAGCACTTGGGCAGTGAGCAGCGGCGTTTGGGCGGTACTTGGGTAGTACTTTAGCGGTACTTGGGCAGAATGTGAAAAGCAGCACTTGGGTGGTACTTGGGCCGTACTTGAGCAGAATTTGAGCAGCGGCACTTGGGTGGCACTTAAGCCGTACTTTGTAGGTACCTGGGCAGAATGTGAGCAGCGGCACTGTGGCGGTACTTGGGCGGTACTTTGGCGGTACTTGGGCAGAACGTGAACAGCGGCACTTGGGCGGTACTTGGGCGGCCCTTGGGCAGTACTTTGGCGGTACTTGGGCAGAATGTGAAAAGCGGCACTTGGGCGGTACTTGAGCAGAATTTGAGCAGTGGCACTTGGGCGGCCCTTGGACGGTACTTGGGCCGTACTTTGGCGGTACTTGGGCAGAATGTGAAAAGCGGCACTTGGGCGGTACTTG
>NW_019379676.1:73558-84852 GCF_000648655.2 Copidosoma floridanum
ATCTTTTGTAAGTTTTAACTTTATTTTTTGTTTACTCTGTATGCTCTTCCACTCGTCCAATCATTAAAAAAAAGACAGTTTCAAGACTACTTGAAACATCTTCTTCAGATGTAATATGTTCCTCTTTCGGAGTGTTGCTGACAGCAACTTGCTGTTATGTATAGAAATAAATAAATCTGAAATTTTGTACTATTAGATCCTTTTTTTGGTAAGTTATAAAAAAAGTGCTTTCAATAATCTCTCAACAATCATTCAACTAATTAGTTTAGCTATTTTCAGCTGAATATAATGTAAGGAATTACATGTATTGATAAAAATACCGATTTTAGGATACATGAGAATATGAGTACTGAACTCAAAAAATGCAGTACAGCAGAACACATCAACGTATACATATGCATATCTATACACATGAGTACATATACATATACATATACGTACTCTCATACTGATGTGGGTGTGTAAGCAGTAGGAAGAGAATAATAAATCTATACACAGATAACCTAGCTAGGCACTACTAGCTAGTGCCAACCTCACGCCCCGTTTCATGCCTACCTAAGCCCTACCGTGGCATTCTAGCTAGGCCCGACCTTGCCAACTAGGCAGCTTAGTTAGAATTTTCGATCGGATGCCTGTACGTTGTACAGTTAGGTACGTTGTTACAGTGTGGACAACTGGAGCAAAGAGAAACAGGAGGAGTTGTTTGGATAGAGAGACTTGTAGACACGGAATCTTTGAAATTGCCTCTGTTAATCCTTGTCATATTAATGAATTTTGTGAAGTAGTGTCGTCATGTGTCACACTTCTTACTCAATTTTTGTCAGCGACAAGGAGAAAGTACATGGGGGGGGGGTCCGACATAATGACAGTTCACTTCGCTTTTGTAGTGAAACTATGACTGTTTATTCCAGTGTCATGTATTTTGATGACAGCGACAGCTCAGTGCAACGATTGTTAATTATTTCGACAGCCAATCATGAAGCAGTATAAGTAGAATGTCAAAGTGAACTGCCTTGTGATTGGCTACCAAAACAATGAACAGTCGTTAAATAAGCTATCGCTATCGTCGAAATATACGTCACTGGAATGGGGGGAGGGGGGGCCCGATTTGATGATGAGGTAAACGAGCGATGCGTTAAATTAAGGAAAACAATTACCGTCCTTTTGTAATACTTAAAAATAGATAAAAAGTTCACTGCACAGAAACCAAAAGAGAAGAAACTTGTATAAACTTCGGGCTTTCGGTAAATGCAACTAATTATCAAAACTGACAGTATAATCCCTGGATAATGAATGCCACTTTTGTAGCGACAGTCACGTTTTGATGATTGTGCACTGCAGCGACGATCGAGGCGGAAGTTTTTCCGTCTCAACGACAGATGGCGCTGCCTGGCCACTGTTGTAGGGGCTTAACCCCCACTCTATACTAGTCGTGCGGTGTAACCGCTTACTGACGACTTCAGTCCTTGCTGAGCTCGAGTCCGAGCCACACATGTAATAACAGTAAATAAAGCACACACTCATATACTAAGTCTCTCTGCTCATTCCAGCACCTTCTCCCTCGACGACATATATATATAGTGGGACTAAAACCCTACATTGGTAAATACGATTAAAGTTTTTTTACCTAGTATTTCTTTTTTTTTTCTCAAAAAACTCAAATGTATATGGCTTATTTCTAACTACATAATTATAGTAGTGCGAAAAATAATAATAATAATAATAATAATAATAATAATAGTAATAATAATAGTGATAGTAATCATCATATCATCATCATCATCGAAAAAATCAAATCAAGCCATCAAACAGTGGCCAGGCAGCGCCTTCTGTCGTAGAGACTGAATAACTGCCGCCTCGATTGTCGCTGCAGTGCACAATCATCAAAACGTGACTGTCGCTATGAAAGTGGCATTCATTATTCAGGTATTATACTGTCAGTTTTGATAATTAGTTGCATTTACCGAAAGCCCGAAGTTTATACAAGTTTCTTCTTTTTGGGTGTCTGTGCAGTGAACTTTCCATCTATTTTTAAGTATTACAAAAAGACGGTAATTGTTATCGTTAATTTAACGCACCGCTCGTTTACCTCATCATCAAACCGCCCCCCCCCCTTCTGTTTTCCCAACTTCAATAAGAGATTTATTTAATGTAAAAGAGATGTGGCACCAAACCAGCGTTGTTTTACTAAGTGTATCATGCATATAGTCTATGACTGAAGAACTGAAGCGCAGTCATAGACCAAGTGCGTGACACACTCAGCGTTGGGTTAGGCGGATTCAATATTGGAACTTTTTTCCTTGATCGTATTTATAGCTATACGATCTAGGGAGAATGTTCCGTCGAGAAGACATCACAGCAGTAAAGGGGCATTGCCAAAGACACGCGGAAATCAAAAATTGTAATATTAATAACACAAGTGCCTATCACCTAATGACCCGGGGCGCTAAGAATTAATACTTTATTAATACTTTATAATCTTGCGTTAAGAATTATTACTTTATTATTTAATAAAGCGATCAGTAAGCGCCCCGGGACATCGGGTGATAGGCGCTTGTGTTAATAATTAATACATTATTATTTAATAGAGAGGCCAGTTAGCGCCCCGGGTCATTAGGTGATAGGCACTTGTGTTATTAATATTACAATTTTTAATTTCCGCGTGTCTTTGGCAATGCCCCTTTACTGCTGTGCTGTCTGCTCGACGGAACATTCTTCCTAGATCGTATAGCTTTATATACGATCTAGGGAAAAAGTTCCGATATTGAATCCGCCTAACCCAACGCTGGACACACTTGGTAAAACACCCCCTCTCCCCCAGCCCAAGAAAGTATTAAAAAGAAAAAAAAAAAAAATTCAGTTAGAAAGAACAAAAAATGCACCCTCTGATTACACAGTTTGTTTAAATTGAACCCTCATAAATTTTGTAGAAAAAAATTATTACCAGTTACCAAGTTGTCTTGTTTTAAACCTCCGATATCTTTGGAAAACACTTCTTTTTCGATACAACGTTGGCTTATAAAAAATGAACCTTTTCTGATTTGAATTGAGCTTATCTTACATTTGCAAATATTAGCTTAGTTTTTTTATTAACAATTAATACATAATACTGGTCTAAAAGCTAACCTCATCTCTATCATGTATATCAACTGCACACAAGCCCCCAGAGCGCATGCGCAGTTGATAAACATGATAGAGATGAGGTTAGCTTTTAGACCAGTATTATGTATTAATTGTTAATAAAAAAACTAAGCTAATATTTGCAAATGTAAGATAAGCTCAATTCAAATCAGAAAAGGTTCATTTTTTATAAGCCAACGTTGTATCGAAAAAGAAGTGTTTTCCAAAGATATCGGAGGTTTAAAACAAGACAACTTGGTAACTGGTAATAATTTTTTTCTACAAAATTTATGAGGGTTCAATTTAAACAAACTGTGTAATCAGAGGGTGCATTTTTTGTTCTTTCTCACTGAATTTTTTTTTTTTTCTTTTTAATACTTTCTTGGGCTGGGGGAGTGAGGGTTGGTAAAACGACGCTGCACCAAACATTGGGACGTACACCGGCACTTAGATGCAAGATACGAGTTAAAGCTTACTTTGTATGTTACGGATCATTTTGTACGCGCGATCATCTGTATAAGTGCACATATTTTCTAATTACGTGTAAAAGCAATTATTTAATTTTTATTATTTTTTCAGTATTTATCATTGCATAAAGTTCGCTCACTTTCTGTACCTACACTCTTTATTTCTGGACGAAGAGATGAATTAGTACCACCTAAAATGATGGACACACTATTTGAAGCTTGTGGCAGTTTATTTAAAAGAAAAATTGACGTACTTGATGGAACTCACAACGAAACTTGGAATAAGTCTGGATACTATTTAGAAATATTCACATTTTTAGAAGAAATCAGAAACAATTCTCTAGCTCATTCTTCTCTAACAATATGAAATTGTATTAGTGTATTCTATTGGACTTAATTTTTATTAAAAACATCGAATGTATGTTGACTGGAAAATTACATCACTTAGGTAAAATAATATGGTATTTTTCTTGTTTTTTAAGGTGTTATCATTGTTATAAGTTACAAAAAATACGATTTCGACCATTAGATTTAAAGAAATGCTACTGTAATCTGGGTATTTATAAGGTTCTATTTCGTATTTCAGATTAAAAACGTGCTGCCTAGAATCACAAATTTATTAAGTGCCATCTTGATTATTTGTTATAAGAACTTATTATACTAACTTTTTAGTTGTGTTTGAAAGTTCTATATGAACAATATTTGTACAAGATTTGATTAAAAAAAAAATAACATGACAATTTCCTTGGGCAAGTTACTTTAAATAGAGTATGATAATATTTGAATTATTTCGAAAATCTTCGATAATTTCCGATAATGATTGATAGTTTTAAATAATCTTTGTTAGAATGGACTTTTTAAAACATTATTAATAGTTATTGAAAAATTCGAAAAATATCAAAAATTATGTAAGTTTATTTGACATTTTTTGTCGTTATTGAACTATGTTAAGAGTTATCATAGCACAGATTTTAATTGATGAAACCATAAAAATCACTTTTTCGTATTTCAAAAATGTACCTACACTACGGAGTATTGCACTACGTATATGTGTAACACAATCTTTTGAGTTAATTATTTTAACATAAACTCTAGTGGTAACATGTTGCCAGCTGAATTTCAAAGTTTAGCGAAATAAATTTTTCCCGCTTTAGTATCTTTTTTATGACACAAATCCAGATGGGATTTTACTTCTTGAATTCTAAACTAATTTTTATCTTGGTTTAAGTAAATTTCGCCGACAAAGTTTTTACAATCCATCTGGACTTCCTGTACCCACTTAAAAATAATCACGTAAAATAATAAAATTTGTTACGTAATAAAACTACCTGAATTGTGTAACAAATTTGGAATACGTGATAAAATTACTTCATGAGACTAAATAAGTTTTTGTTACTTAATTGAAAAAATAATGTATATTTTTATATGACAAAAATACATTATTGTCAAAGAGAACAAAATCTCATTTTTTGACATGATTTTATAACGTATCAAAATCACGTCACGTTTTTTCGAATCTGTTACACGGTTCTCGTAGTTTTATGACATAGTTTTATTATGTAACAAAGATACGTTATTATTTTTCGGCGGGTAAATTAGTGTATTTGTATCTGAAGATTAACAATCTTGCTGGAATTCCGGCTAGGAATGTACACATAAAGGCCGTCCATTCCTTCCCAGACTTCATGTACAATGACGTCAATGGTGTAACATTACTTACAAGATCATAAGCCTAATTTCAAAATTAGTGTCACAACTACAGTCATGCTAGGAAGGAATTAACAATCAACCCACGGGTGTACACGTAAGGGTAAGTCGATTATATCCTTGATTCAATCCATAATCTAAATGTTAATTTTGAATGAAGATCTTTTACCTTCGTGTCAACGTAAATCTGCATGTTTATTTCTAATCAGAAAATCAGAGGAAGATTATTTGGAAGGAGAAAGATATGTACACAGAAATCAATAAGTAATCTAGTTAATAGTAGCTTACTAATTATTTTATTAGTTGCCAAGAGATCCGCTCAAGATATTACATAAATATAATTTATTGTTTGAGTGGATAAAAATGCATTGATTTTCAAGATACTCTGGAAAACATGAATACAAATGATCGTATTAAATATGGCAGGCTTGAATGTGTTAAACATTTTTTTTAAATAGGAGATGTTTGATGCGTGATTTCTACAGGATAGAAAAATAAGACGGTTATCACTGGAACCACATTATCTATAAGGCGTATATACGAAAATATACCCTAGATCCATTAATTAGTTTGATGATGGATTCATATATTTTCAAATTCTCTGCATATCTTTGCGTTGCATACCGTTGGTTTTCAAAAATCATTTTTTCATATTTATTATTTGATTTCATTTTAACTTCATTTTTTCTTATTTGATTTTTAATAGCTCGAAAAGAAATAATTTATTTTGAAAAATATAAAGATTGGTTTAAAATGTATTATACATTACAGGCAATCAGTCAAACTTAGTATACGTGATGAAAATAAGTTTATTTGCAATAAATTAAATCGTCATTCTTATGAACAATGATCAATTATTTAATTTTAACTGTCATTCGAATGAAATTTGTATGCATCGTGTGAAAGTAATTATAAAAATACAAAATTATACATATTATATATACCATGTATTTTTTTTCCAACTTTATGTAATAAACATTACATCAAATTTAAGTACTAAGAATAATTGTTGCAAATTCAATACTATTCTAATGTTTTAAGTGTATGTCTATAAAAACAATGTCTTTGGAGAACAGCAAAAATATAATATTTGTATAACTTATAGAACTACAATAGCTTGAACTAGTCATAAAATATATTTTTAACTGAATTACAACAACGTTGTTGTCTGTATTAGTAACTCAGATTTAGTTTAAGAACATTTGTATTTAGAGTTATTTTTGTATAATAGTTTAACAAGAATTATCTCTATCGAATAAACAAGAATGTAAACAAATCTAATAAGAGAAAAATCTGAAGTATTTTTAAAATTACGCTTTATACTTACGTCTTTTTAACAAAGGCTGATCCATCCAGGAATTATTTGCATTGTGCAATAATTGTTTCAATCGCACCTTAGCTGTTATCAGATTGAATGAAAGCATCTTCTCTTCCATTGACTATCAAACTCACCGTACTGACTTTCTTAAAAACATATAGTGAATATACTGACGAGCTGCCCAGGTATTGGCTCTTTTTTTAAAAAAAGGAAAAAATCCTGTAGATCCAGAATGAAACTGAATGGTCTCCGTCCTACAATATTCAAGTTACAATTGAACATCATTTGTAAAGTGCTATCATTTAAAAAATAAAACAACTTATCATGAGTCATTTTTTGTTGGTGTATTTTTAATTGGTTTTTTTTGTTTAAACACATTCTTAATGTCAAGGTATATCAAATCCTAATATTTAATTCTTACTGCTCCATTAAGAGTTGTTCTTGTATAGTTTAGTTAAAGACGTGATTGTCAAATTAAGTTATGGATATTGTTTACTGAAGAAAAAATATCAACTACACAAAACAGCAGATCAAAATATAAACACGAAACCTTTACTAAAAGTAGATAGGCGGAAGGTTGCGAAGGACTATTAACTGGCTTTTAAATTACCTAAAAAGTTTTTTTATAGAGATGCTTGTCAGACAATGCAATGTGGTGTAGATGTAACCCCATAAAAATACCTTTTAACAAAACAAAAAGGTTAGGTAAGTTTGATGTGTTCATGAGTTAATATTTTGTAAAGAATTCCTGAGGCCAGCTTCATACACTGGAAATAAATAGTTTTAATCCTTATGAATCTTAGCCTTAAAAATTTCTGAAATCAAAATATAAAAACGGTAAAGTGTTTTTAAAATTTTTTTTTGTATAACATGAATTTTGTATGACGCTCGTAGTATAATACTCTTTAGTACTCGTACTTTCACAAAATAAAATTAAGTAATATTGAATTCTGCCCTTACATTTTTATATACTTTTGACATAGTAAGACATAAATGTATTTGCTGTGAGGTTTGAATGAAGTACCAGTTGAAAAAATTATACTACAAGTCTTATACAAAATTTATGTTGCACCAGAAAAGCCTGTCGGCAGTGCAGCTCGTTCGCGTGGTTTCAGGGATTACCCGATAACGCGTTTATCTTCCAATGTATGAACTGGCTGTTAAACCCTCGTTCCATTGCCTTGTTTAGAGCAAGGCTTCGCCTGGTGTCCCGGACTATCTTCCTGAAAGACTCCTGTTCCCACAAGAGTTCGTTCACCACGAACGGATGTTGTTTTTAAATGCCTCCATATGGTAGATTTTTTTTCTCGCGATCTAATCGCCTCAAATCGTACTTAAGGGTCCAAAGAAGCTCCTGGCCCCGATATTTATCTGTGGGTGTATTTTTGGTGTTGGTTCTTCTTCCTGTTAACTGTTTTGGCCTTAATCCTTCTTCTTTGCTCGTAGCCCGACGCAGCCGTTTGTACCAAAATCCAGAATGCTAACATCGTTAGCACGACTGTTACAAAGATTTCAGACGTCAGCGTACCTTCGAGCTTCGGTCAGAATCTTAATTAGAGCCATCTTTACGAGTAACAGATAACGGAGTTGAGGACTAAGGGTGTAACCCCTTAAGGGGTATTACAAATCTGAGAGACTCAAAGAAAAATAATGAGAAAAATTTGTTGTGGTCGCGTTTAAATACCATTTAACACTTCCTTGTTTGCATGTTGTACAAAAGAAGCGGGCGTGGCAAACTTTGCTTTCTTTACATCAATTGGATCTACAAAAAGATGGTCTTGACTTCAGGAAAATTTGGGGCCTATGGTTTGGCTTCTGGAAAATTTTATTAGACGACGAGGGTTATTGGGTATGCATTTCGGCCACTCCCATTTTTTGTTGAGATTTTTGTGAACTTTAAAATCTCGGGTGGCCATCACACTGGGAGGTGTTGATGTTATCATCGTAGAGTCATTAGATTATCTTTGCGAATGTTTGAATAGTGCACCGCCTTTCCTGTGCCTACTTCTATGACTGTGACTCGTTTCTCATCACCATATAGGGATCCTGTGCTGTGCGCAACTCTTACAGGGGAAAAGTTTGTACATCGTAAATTTGCTCTGTCCTTTTGGTTGTCGGGTTCGTGTTGCTTTTTGATGGAGTGCATGTCAGGCCTTGGAAGTCGCAGCGAAAATCGGGTCGATGCTATGTGTTGTATGGGTGTATAGCTGATGCTGATTGGTCTAGCTTAGTTATTAGCTTTTCGAAAGCCCTTGTTGTAAAAACTACATAACATATACAAAGGATCGATAGGACTAGTGCTAAGCTTATCAGTAGTATTACCCTGGCTATGACGACGTTCTTCAGGGTTTTTAAATTATCTGCAAGATACATTTGTTGTTGTGGCAAATATGTACAAGTATAGTTTGAAATTTTTTCAGGTTCGTATATCGTAAGAGTGAGGGGTGGGATGATTATATTGCTGTTTACGTATCTATTGGTTCCGGAGTCGAAGCGTTTTTCTACGTCTTTTATGGTGCATCCGAAGCCTGCTTTCATGATGCCATATCCAACTGCTGGTGGGTGATATTTATTTTCACCACTGAGAATGGTGATATTGTGTTTATTTTCTGTTGAAAAGAGCCAATGAGAGGGGTTGTATGTTCGAAAGATTTAAGACAGTCTAGCGTTAAATACTTGTATATTTCATCGGTACAGATCGATATTTTTAGGATTACGGAATATTTCTATTTCGCAACAGTTCGGTTTTATGTCACGTAATAGTGATTGGCATAATTACACGTCTATAAAAAGACATTTACTTAGTTCTGGCTGTTCAATAAAATAACATTCACGGTGACAATCTGTTAGTACTAAATAATCCGAGCTGCGATCGTGCTATTGCGGCTATTTGGTTTTTTGAAATACTGGCCATGATATGCATTTGTATAGTTGAAAAGTCGTCATTTGTACGAGCGGAAATATTAATTGTATTATAATTTTGCTGTCGATTACCTGAAATCGAAGTTAACTGTATTTATATATAGATTAAGTATTTATTGTTTCGACTGGAATCGGCATTTCTTATTGAGAAATAAGTTTTAAAATAACTAACATACTCTATTAGTCTTACTAAAAATATAAACTTGATGCATTGAGTTGGTAATTTTTCCAATGAGATTTTTAAAGTTGACAGAGATGTGATGGATTTCAAGTAACAAGACGTCTGCTTGTGCTTGGGCTTTAGTAGGTGTGCTAGCCCTTTTTTTAAATTCAGTAAGGCTTGCCTGTAAGTTTTTTAGTCACTCCGTATCTGCTTTCTCGTTTTTGTTTATTTCATTGTCTATGTAATAGGTGCATTTTTCGCGTTTAGCGATGGTTTGCTGTTGAGTGCTATACATATGTTTGAAAATTCTGATTTCTTTGGAATGAGTTGTGGTATTGTTAACTTTGTACGATGTTAATAATCTATAGAATATAGAATTGAGGTTGCCTAGTTCTTGAATTTTGATTGCTTATTCTTCTATTGTGTGAGACAAGGTGTCGTTGTGGATGTTTCTTTCCAAAAAGGTGGTGTTAAGATTGGTTAAAATGTCGGTGAGGTCATAATGAGCGTCTTTAAGATGTTTAGTGTTTATGTGAGATACTATGGACCAAAATTAGCTTATTATCCTCATATCTTGTATTTGTTAGAAAACGATTCCTAGGTTAAAGTTTGATTGATGAAATTGAGCTGTTACTTTGGCACTCGTCGTTGTCATGATTGTAATAATAATATATCTGAATAACATTTCTGATATCTGAAATCGAAATAAAGATATTCTGAGTGAAAAAAGGGGGAAATAATTTTTTTTTCCTCTTTTTTTTGTATTACATGGTTATATCTAAGTATTTTTTCTTCCGAGTACCCTGTTTATGTATCCTGTAAAAAGATTTGTGCAGCGATTACGGTTGCATGGGACAATAGAGATAAAGTTCCAAAATGCGTATTCGTCAACGCTGTCAATGCAGTGATCGTCCGCAAAGGTACATGATGTTCCAGATTCGAGTCTTATTTTATTATTGTTTAAAACAATGGCATTGTAACGCTCTTCTGAAGTGATAGGGACGTAACCCTACCATGAGAGAACGTTGGTGATGCTGCAGTTCCGGACGGAACGGCTACCATACCTTGCTTTGGTTCCGCAGCGCCCTCACAGCTTGGGAGGGCTGCTCTCCTGTTCGGGACCGCAGCGTTATCAAAAGTTTGGCAGCAACACTACCAGTACGTTAGGTTAGATACCTTATCAACTAAAGTACAGCTGACACGCTTCTTGTTTTGTGTGAGAGAACAACCACTGACCACCTGTTTAATGAATCTATAACATATATTTCCACCTGCTGTTTGTTTGGCTTTTTATTGTATACATTCTTGATAGGTTAAAAACTGCTTTGAAAGTTTTGGCATATAGTTTCCTTCATTTACATGAGTTTTAATTCCTTGATATGTAAATATAACACATATTTTAATCATACTGAAATATTAAAAATTTATGATTTGATTTTTTTTTTAAGAATACTTGTTTTATTATTTTATAATTTCCTAAATTACGCATCTAAAAATACTTAAGGTATCTCCCAATCACTAAATAGAACAAATTTTTTAATTTTCAATGTAGCTGTTGTCATACAAAAAAATGTACAGGAGGGTTATTGGGTATGCA
>NW_019379676.1:88337-100657 GCF_000648655.2 Copidosoma floridanum
GCGCGATCTTCATTAACAGATTCAAAACCATTAACCCAAGCTATTGAAACCCATTTACCTAACGTGCTTCTTAATTGACAAATCAAATATCATAAGCCCAAGTGCTTTGTTCATTAAATTACCGTAACTACGATGAAAGTTATGTAAATTTTTTCATTTAGAAAAAATCTATACTTAAGGTGTCCAAAATATTTCATGTCGAGAAATTATTACTTGTAAAAAATAATACGGTAGTATTTTTAGCGTTACTTACTGTTTTCGAATACATTTAGTTCAAAGTAGCTTATTTAATTGGGCTGAAACATTTTTTGTAATAGTTAAAAAAATTTCTTAAAATTGGTATTGTAGGTGTTATCATTAGCAGACTTAAATATAAGGTAATGGTTGCATTTCATGCATGCAGGTTAGCAATCATTTTTAAATTGTTAGAGTTTTTATATTGTTGACACAAAACCGCAATCGTCAACGGTTCAACGGAACAAATATTTTTATTTCAATGATACTGTTTTTTATATTACTACTTACCAATAATTCAGGTTCTACAACTGGGAAGTACATTTAATTTGAAAATATTACTACGTAATCTCTTCCTCACTCTTTATATATATATTAATAGATGTACATTTTTACATTTTTTGTAACTTTTATACAAAACAAAATTTATGAATCTAAAAACATTAACAACGTCTTAGCTTCATTTAATAGTTCAGTATCCTTGTTCTTCGGTTGCTTCCTTAAACTAGCAATGTAAGGATTTGAAGAAATCATCAAGTAATGTGTTATATCTTCGTTTGTTTTTTCTGGATCACATTTTCTTGTATTATTTTCTCGGCATTTTCGGAAGTCTTTGTTCATTGCTTCTTGAGCTTCCTCCGATACGAGTCCAATTGGAAGAATGAATAAATGTATAACATCAGCCCCATGTATAAGTATCATATGGCAGGAAGAAGGCATTGGATACCATTTGTACATTTTTACATAAAGTCTGGCCAGATCAATACAAAATTCCCTAAACTTCGCGGTATCAATATTTTCTTTTGAAGCTAAAATTTGTAACATAATATACAGTTCTTTCAAAATTCTAACATCTACTTTAATAATTTTAGCAATGATTTCGTTATATTGGAAAAACTTCCTGGCTGTGTTGCCGTTGTTGGTGTTTCCACTTCCTTGTTTCACGCAATCAACTGATATACCAACCTTATCTCTTATTTCGCTTTGAATTCTGACCTTGTTTGCAGCTACTAATTGATTCTCTTTATCAGTCAAGACTTGATTAAATTTCTTAACAGGTAGTTTGTATCCTACATGACACATCCATTCCATATTCCGTATCCATGCGTGTAATGTTGAAAGCCCGTACTGGTAGTCAGATACATTAATTCTTTTTTTCAAAATATTATTGAGATCGTTAATTTCTCGAGGCGAAGCATTACACAACGAGCATCTACTAGCTGCAGTCGTTTCAGTCCTGATTTGTCTTATTTTTTCATCCACCATTGTACATAGCAAAATATGTTCAACGCCGATGCTTAAGCCCTGGATATTGATTTTTGTTGGTTGTAACTCATCTTTTTGTTTATTTAGACTATCTAATTCTGCATTTATAACATCGGCTGATTCTTTTGCATATTCAAATTGTATAGTGCGGCAGTGCTACGTTGATGATGGTTNTCTTTCTCTTTCCCTCTACTATCTCGTTTAAAAAAAAAAAAAGATATAAAAATTTTTTTGCTTCTGCAGTTATGAGCTTCTGATTAAAAAGAAAAAGCCATTTTTAATTAAAATCAATCGATGGAATACTGTGTTCTTACTCACAAATTATACAAGGTTATATAGCCCATGACATCTATCAATATGTGTAAAAAATCGGGAAGTACTAGCACTAAGGCGTAAGTACGAGTCCTTTATCTTATTTGGCGTAAGTTCTGTGCGAACAAAAAGGTATAGGTCTTGACTCACGTGTTGGTGCACATGCACTACCGTTTGGGAGCGGAGCGCTTCCAAAATTGATGGAGCTTGGGTACCACGACGTTAGTATGCTATTGTAACTACAGTTGGCGCTTTAGCGTCCCCAACGATCTCTCAGTGTATACGAATACTTATTCATTTTCCCCATATGCGTCTGTATATAATTC
Organism: Copidosoma floridanum; assembly: GCF_000648655.2. The sequence continues at coordinate 90,476 of NW_019379676.1, forward strand.
TGCGTTTTCACAGGCGCCGTTCGCACCTACGGAGTCTGCTGATTTTACGTAAAAGGTCTTAGGATTGTTAATGGAAATGTCTTGTATTATATTGTCGTATAGAGTTATACTTCTGCATGCAATGCATTCTATTGCATTCATCTCGTGTTATTTCTCTGAGGTATTCCGTTTCCCCGTTTTATACTTCTAAATTATGCGACCACATGCCTCAATGTTGTATTGTTCTCTTAAGCTTGATTTTTCAATAAATGACACGTGTGGAAGCGTAGTCGTTTAATTGGATTAGCGGCTTGTGTACTCTAGTTAAATTTATGACCGGTTTAGGAATGTCGCATTCTCCTTTATTGTTTAGAGAGAAAGTTGTAAAATTAGCGAAGGATTGGCCACAGTCATATCCAATGTTTGCTGTGGCTTAGTTAAAGATTTGGTAAAAGATAAATTGACAGAGGATTATCTTTATCTGTAAAATGTGTAATTTTTAATTTGTTTTTTCGTGATTGATATTATTTCACGCTTTAGCATGATCTTTACGGCATATGAAACAAAAATGACAACGACAATACACACACGCGTTTAGCAAGCAAAAAGGGTATACTTATCTGCAGATGGCGCTTGCGTGTGTAAGTATGTGTGCATGGGTTTTTCATTATAATTCATATATTTACATTATTATATTTAATGTAAAACTATTTTGCTGTGTGTTCCGTTGATCTTAATTTTTACGTTTCCGTTTTCCCATGTGTCGAGCACTAAGTAATGTCCTGAATAATGATAGTTAAATTTATGACCTTTGGGGCCCTGCAGGAGCCATACATTGTCTCCTATTTTAATTAATTTAAAATTTGATTTTTTATCGTATATCTTTTTTGCTCTGTTTTTAGCCATAATTAATTTTCCTTGAGCGATCCCATGTAGGGTGTTAAGTTGAATGACTAGATCTGTCATGTATTGTGACTATGTGGGAAATGAATCATCTACTTTGAGGGGTTCGCTACTAGTTAGCCGTGCTATTTTTCCAAAAACTAGTTTGAAAGGTGTGTGCTGAGTGCTTTTATGTTTATTAGTATTGAAATTAAATGTTGCTAATTCTATCCATTCATCCCACTGTTGTTCTCTTGTAATAAATATGTTAAGATATTCAGTAAGGGTCTGATGTGATCTTTCAAGGAAACCGTTTGATTGGGGGTGAAATGCTGTTGTTTTAAACAGCTCGATTTTGAATCGACTAGCTACACTCTTAATTAATTTACTTAGAGAGTTAGTGCCTTGATCCGTTAGTATAGCTGCTGGAGCTTCATAAATACAAATGAATTTCTTAACAAAAGCGTCTGCTATTGTTATAGCAGTTTGATCTTTTAATAACACTGCTTTAGCATAATTTAAAAATAAGCACTGCATTGTTAGAATATACTCGTTATTTTGATAAGTTGCTGGTAACGGACCCACTATGTCTAGAGCAAGTTTGGCAAAAGGTTTGGTAGGTGTGTTGGTGATAATTAATTTTTGTTTGGTTTTAACGCGTACTGGCTTTTTTAGTTAACATCCGAGGCATTTTTGTATGTACGATTGGATGTCTTCCTTCTAAAGTTCCCAAAAATATTTGTGTTTTAGTTTATTGTAAGTTTTATTTACATCTTTATGCACTCCAATGGTGGAGTTATGGATTTCCTTAATAATGTTATATCTTTTCTGCGGCGACGGATTCTGTATTATTCCCAGGCAAATTGTTTTTTTGGTTTGTGTGATATATTTTTGTAACATCTGTAATATTTTTTGGAACTCGATATTTTCTAATATGGCGGTTCTAGCGATATTGACTGTCGATATTTTTTTTTCTATTAATATTTTATTGAAGTTAATAAGTGACTTATTGAGCACTGTTGTTATGTTTGTTGTGCTTTCTTTGTCTTGGCCTCTTATGGGTTATTGGGTAAAACGATGTGAAAATTGGTGTTGTGTTTAATTAATTTAGGTGGGCCGATTGTCAATTTTTTCAAGCAGGGTAATTTGTTTATTGTGCGGATATCTTGTGTTCCGTCACCTAATGGGTGGCCAAGGTTGTCAGTGAAGTAAACGTAATTGTCTTTTCTTACACAGATCTTTTCCCTTGAAAAAATCATTTTATTTTTTTGTGTGATTAGGGTAGATGGACTGATATTGTTATTATTGTTATTCTGCGTATTATTTTCTCTGTGTTCTCCTAGAATGGATGCTTCGCATAAGAGTAGGGTTTGGAAAAAATTTTCTTCGCTGTTATGAAGGTCTCGCTGTTGACTTTTATTAGTTTTGTAATGGGTGCTTGGCAAGTTTCCTTCGGTTTGCCCTTTTTCTACGGGGAAGATCCCCTGCTCTTGCTTGGTGTTCTTGAAAATAGCTGAGCCAGGTGCATGGTCTTTATTGTTATCGTTGTCGAGTTTTCGTTTTTTGGGGGGCTAAAACTGATTGGGCTTCTTTGTAGCGGGAGCTGATGCTTGGGGTCAATGATCGGTCACTAATATAAATTTTCTTCCGTACAGATATACTCTAAATCGCCCTATGCAATATATTAGAGCTAGTGCTTCTTTGGAGAATGTGAAGTAGTTGCTTTCACTTTTGGACAAGGTGCGGGATTAAAAGCGATGGGCTTATGTTTGCCAATTTCTCCTTGAGAAAGCACGCCTTCTATGACGTAGCCCAAAGCATCTGTTGTAAGTATAATCGTTTTTTTTAAGTCAGGGTTAATTAAAACTGAAGGAGAGCATATTTCATCTTTTGAGAATTCAAATGCTGTTTAAGTTTCTTCGTTCTACGAGAACTCCTGATTCTTTTTTAATATAGCGTGTTTAAGGGTTTTGCTATTTTAGTAAAGTTTTCTATAACTCGACGGTAGTAGCCTACTAATCGTAAAAATTGTCAGACGTTTTTTTGATTTTTCAATCGAGGAAATTCTTTAACTGCTTCTATCTTTTTTGGGTCAGGTTTTAGCCCTTCTCTACTAACTTTGTGATCAAGATAATTTATCTCTTGTTTTAAGAATTCGCATTTTTCTGGCTGCAAGACTAAATTTGCTTCTCTTACTTGCTTTAAAAATTGAATAATAATTTTACAGTGTTTATCGAACTCTTGGAAGTGAATACTTACATCGTCAAAGAAAGAAACTGCTCATTTAATGTTTAAAATAAAGGCAGCTATGAGTGCTAAAAATATTGGTGCACTCGTTTTTAATCCGAAAGGGCATCTTTTAAAGTGAAAAAGTTCTAGATCGCACATAAAGGCAATTTTATGCTTGTCTTTTTTATAATATTTGTTTGGTGATAACCAGCTTTCAATTTAAAGACTGTAAAATATATTTAGATGTGCCGATTTCATCAAGAATATCTGCTACGGGTATCTGCTATCATATACGGGTATTACGTCATTAAGTTTTTTAAAGTCTATTACGACTCTGTATCTTTTTTGTCCGTCGGGTCCCGGCTTTTTTAACACGCAGAAAACAGGCGCTGCGTAAGGGCCCATGGAGGGCTCAATGACTTCGTTCTCAAGCATTTTATTGACTTGTCTGTTTATTTCTTCCCGCAAGACGGGAGGTTACGAGAAAGGCTTAATTTTAATGGGGGTGCTAGTAATTGTTGGGATGTTTAGCTCCATAAGGTCTGTAGCAGGTAAACTTTCACCTTCGAGGTAAAAGCTGTCGGCATAGTCTACTATTATTTTTTTTTTATGGTTATTAGCTTGCTGTGCTCGATGTGCTCGTGACGTAATAAATTTAGAATCTTTTGTTCGCCTCGAGTTACGCTCGAGTTTAATGATGTGTATAAGATTTTTTTATTTTTGATGTTTGGAGTATATTTTCCTTTTATTTGTAATTTGAGGTTTTCAATGCAACTATTGGAGCGTTCTTTTGCTTGTATGTTTTTCTGAGGGTTTTGTTCTTTTGAATATGTGCTTATCTGTTTTTGCAAAATTTGTAGTTCTTGGTATTTGAGTAGTGCTGAGATATTTTTGAGGTTGGTTTGAATATTGTGTGAGGTCGCAGCCATTATTTCTGTGTACAAGTGATTTTTCTAAGCTTTAGTGGCTTTCAAGGAGTTCGTTTTCCATGTTACTTTCGTTCGTATTCCGATGTTGTCTGTATAGATTGTCGTTATGATTTTCAGCTCCGATGCTTTTGCATTCATCGAAAGTTTCGCAATATTTTTCTTTTAGATTAGACTTCTTTTGATTTCTGAATATAGATAGTTGATTGTTGTTGAGTTTGGAGTTTTGGATTTTTGTGTCGTGGTTGTTTGAGTCCTGATTTATCGAATTTCGGATTTCGGAGTTTATTACAGAAGTTTTTTTATCTTGATTTCGGGTTTCGGCGTCAGTAGAATGGTTTTTTATTTCTTTATTTTGGATTTCGGTGATTTTAATGTTAGCTCTTATTTCATGATTTCGGATTTTGGCTTTAGGAGTATTATTTTTTAATTTATAATCTCGAATTTCAGTTTTTGGAATTTCAATCTTATTTTATGATTTCGGATTTCGGCTTTTGGAATGTCGTTTTTAATTTCGTTATTTCGGATCTCGGAGATCTTCAATAATTTAGGATTTCTTGTTTCTTGGTTACTGGTGTGTTCGGATTGTGCAGTTTTTGAAGGTTCTGAGTGAGAGTGCTCCGTTTTTTTAACGCGTAAGAAGTTGTATGGAATACTTGTGCGTGCGATGGAATTTTTTCGCTGTTTTTGGGAATGCCTTGTGTTATTTGTTCTGATTTCGATAGGTATTACGTAATTTCTTATTTTTAAGTAATTTTCATAGTAATTAATTTGTACTTGATAAGTACAAAATATCTCGTTTCCTATTAGGCCGTATGTTTTTATGGGGAACTCATCTGTTGTGATGTGAAATTCGAAGAAGCATTCTTAAAAGCTTAGAATGATGTACCCTTGAGTTTTAATTTTCGTGGTAGTTATGCCTGTTAGGTGCAGAATGGTATCTTAAAAAATTATGATGTTGGGTGTAATAACAGATTCTTTAATGAGTGATGCTTCTGCACCGGTGTCGAGAATAAACAACAAGGGTCAATTAATTCCACTGAATTTGATTGTTACAGTAGGTATTTGGGTTTTTATGTTTAGTAAGATAGTTTTCTCAAATATTGTTTATTTTGAAAAGACCTTAGTATTACATTGCTGGTTTCTCCCAAGCTTCCCCTCTGGAAGAAACCTGAGTCTTGTCTCGATGCCTCTTGCTTGATTTAATCGTTGTAGGCCTTTTTTTACATTCACTTTTCCAGTAACCTAATTTTTTCTAGTAGTTGCAAGTTTTTGATTGTTTCGATTATCATTAATTGAGTTTGAAGTTTGTTGCTGCATGTATTGGTTTTGTATATAATTTTACGATTGATATGTAGGTTCGGGATTATTATGTGATGGTTGACTTCATGACACGCCCTTCTTTTGGGGACTAAGTATATATTGGTATAGGGGAATGGCTACGACGACGTTTGGTACTGGATGGTGTAGCATTGTACATGGGCGTGGCTTGGTTAGTGTCGGCTTTACTAATATTATAGTGATACCAGCAATTGCCTACTGAGTGCCCTCGTCTTTCACAAATTTGGCATTTTTCTGGAGTTTGGATGAGGTTTATTTATGCATCTCGACGTTGTCTATTAGTTATGATTTTTACTGTTTCTTGTAGATGTTCGAGTTTATAATACGCGAAGTCTCTTTTGATTTCTATCGCTTAGGTTCTGGCAGTTTCTAGGTCGTTTGCGTGGCTCATGTGTGCTTTTTTTACCTAGTTGAACCCTCTTATGAAATATTTACCTTTATTCTGTTCTAGTTGAGTATAGAATCCCTGATGTTTTCGACCATCGCGGAGAGTTGCTTCAATTAAGTTTTTGGCTGTGCCTTTAACTCTATTAAAAAAGGAGATAATGTTCTTTTTTTTGTTTTAACGCCGCTAGTTCACCCATTATTTCATGCCATGTTTTTGCGGATCCGAAAATGTTTGTAAAAAATATTTCTAATACTTCGATAGTGTAAAAAATTTTATTTTTGGTGGAGAGTGATGCTTTTCCCGAAAGTCACATTTTAATTAATTTTGCTAGATCGGGTTCGTTTATTTTTGGAATCACGTGGCATACTCCTCTGCAACTGTCTAAAAAAGGTTGAGAGTGGGATATTGGACCCGTTATATATAGGAATCAGTTCAATTGCGTCTTTTACAGAAAGATTGTGAATGGGTGCCAGAGTTAAATTATTTATGTTATACAAGCTATTTATAGTTTGGAAAGTGGTGCTTAATGAAGGCTTTTTAACAAAACTGGAGTGATTATTGTGAGTAAAATTGTTGGAGTTATGATTTTTGGGTGTTTCCATGATTTTGGGAAGTGTGCCGATGCTTGAAGTGTTATTGATTTTGTTTTAAGTTGATTTAGTTGTATTATTACCTAGTAAAAATCAAGATTCGTGATTTTTTCTATTAGGGTTGGTGAACTGTGATGCTCTCATGTATAAAAAAGTGGGTTATTAAGGTCTAGTTTTGAAAGATCTTCGGTTATTTCCATGTCATTCGTTAAACGTTTACTAATTTCTTGGTCGAAGTTGGCGGTGGCTTCTTTTCGATAAATGGCAGTTATTATTTCCAAGGTATTTATATTTTGAGTAAGCAAATCTTTTAACCTATCAATCATCAACTCGTCTTGACAAATACTTGTGACGATTTCTGTGACTATTATTCCTGATAAGGATGCTACTAATTTCTTGGTTTTGGGAGCGTTTGCGAGATTTATACTGTCAGGTGAGTTTTTTTGTCTCATTTGTTAATAAGTTAAACAATCTGATAAAGTTGGTTGTCTTTTTGCAGCAAAAGTAGGTTTAATTCTGCCAATGTGAGTAAGTAAAATTTTGAGTGCGTCAGCGTTGTCGATGTCTATTGTAAATTTGTAAAAGGTTGTGGTTTTTTAGGACGAGCCCCTAATCGATACGTCGTGGCTCTTCGAAGTAACTTTAGCGCGCGAGAATTTGAATACAGCGTGCAGCACTTGGACAGCAAATGCGTTTGTGTTTAGCAGGGTTTGTAATGCAATCAAAGTATTTAAAGTAATTTACCAGTACCTTTAGGAGTAATGGATAATTAGCAGCTGACAGCTCTCCTGGATTGGCCAGTAAAGTAAATTGCTTGTTAAGCTGATAATATATTATAAGAAAGGAAAAGCTCAATTGAATTGTCAGAAAAACTTGTTTTATTGAATCACAAATATTATGATGATAATTTAGACAATCGGAAGTTTAATAATATAACTCGCTGTAGTTCATACCGGCTACTTGCTTGTTGGTCGGCGGTTTTTCCATGAAAGAGGATAAGCTCGCAGGGCTCGATCCTATTTGAATTGGATCGATATTCGTAGGACCGGTGGTGAGTCAAGGAGTTGAGGTAAATTTGATTAACATATTCTTGAAAAAAAGGTGCAGCGTAAGCCAACTGTTGAATTTCACGGGGGTGAGGTTAAGGAGCAAGAATGGCTGGTGAGCACGCAATCGACCGAGCGTGCGTTGCTATCGATTTATGGTTGTGGTAGCTAGGTGACGAATACCATATGGTATTTGGTACCAACAGTAGGTAGACATCACTAGACGTGACACTACAGTACATGATGTGGATGTGATACATCCTGGTTTCAAAATGTTTTTCTAGCAATATACATTGAATTTAAAACACGACATTTACATAAAAGTGCCTTTTCAGTCAAATATGTACAGCTATAGTTATATTAAAAAGCTACAATCACCCTTGATAATAGCTTTATTCAACTAGTAGGTAGATATAAACAACTACAAATGGCTATTAAAAGTGGGTTTTAAATAGTAATAATAATGGAGCTGAAACTAACCCCACGCCAGTGTAGCCTAACCAGGGACGAATGGGGCCTAACGGGCCCTGGAGCTTAAAATTTCTTTTCTTGGCTTAAATATACTAAAAGTCGATACATTTTATGGTCATTTATCCACGTACAACTTCTATAGGACTTTAAAGCCGTAAAAGGCCACCTGGCTTGGAAAATACTAAGTTTTCCGTTAATACGTATACATATGTAAACCAAAAAATTAGGAAGAAAATTTGTAATTTTTTTTAAACCTATTTTACCAATTTAAAAACAAATAAAACAAATTTCTATTAGTCCTACACGCAGTATGTTGAAGTTCTCGTAGCAATTAGAGGCCATCAGGCTTAGAAAACACTGAGTTTTCCTTCGATACGTATACACATGTACACGAAACACCTAGAAAAAAAAATTTAGAATTATTTGAAAATCTATTCTATCTAATAATTTTAACGCATTTCTGAAAAAGAAATAAAGTATCAAGACATACGAATGGAGAGTGCTTCAACAATATACAAACCCTATCATAAATTTTCAGTCGTTTTTTGCATCTTTTATAAACCGAGAAAAAAAGGGATAATCACATTATACTTAAAGAAATTTAGTAAATCAGTGAAAGTGTCTACTTAAGTAACATCTGCATTTCAATACATTTTTATCAATTATTAATTTTATAGCTAATGTTGTAACACTGCAGCTTCCGGGACCAGTAAAATACAAAGAGGGAAAGGGGTCCGGGTCAAAGGTGCAGGGAAGCTGGTTACTACGAGTTCTCTTACTTCACTTTCTTGCTCTTCTCTCTCTGTCTGCTCTGCTCACTCGTCTTCTTGTCCCTGGAATTCTAATCAAAAGGGGGGGGGGCTTCACGCAGCAACAAAAGGGGGGGGGAGGAAATTCGTTCTTTTCTAAGGGACGAAGAATAATGCGTAAACGTCAAATATAACTTCACTTTTATTTATTGAAAACACTCTTATCTCAGAACGCATACAAAGGAGGCCGCGCTACAGCAGTCCGCGCCGCACGCGGGTGCAGCGAGCGCGCGCTCAATCCGCTGTCTCGTCCTCACTTTACCTCCTGTCCTCTCTCGCTTCGTCTCTCTCTCTCTCTCTCCCACTTCTCTGCACACACCCTCTCTCTCTCTCTCTCTCTCTCGTCTTCACACTCGGCTCGTCCGCACTCGTCCTCTCTTACTCTCTCTCCACGTGCACGATCCTTCTACCTGGTCACGGCACGCACACGCTCTCACGTCTCTCTCTCTCTCGTCTTTACCCTCTACCTCGTTCCCGCCCTATGTCTCTCTCTTCCTCTCTTGCGTCCTCGTACCCTCAACCTCCTCTACATACACATGCACACATACACGCCGTCCTACTCGTCCTCACGCAATCTCGCTCTCTCGGCTCTCTCTATCTCTCTCACGTGCACTACCCTTCTACAAGGTCACGACCCACCCACACTCTCTCCACTCGTCCTCTACCTGCCTCGCGCCCTCTTTTAATCCTATGATCGCGCCTTTTGTTCACTACTACATTCATACACACACTCTCACTCTCTCCTTCACACTCGAGTCCGGCCAGCCCGCGCGCACGAAAATACCAAGGCACGCTACCTTCCTCGTCGACCTTTGGTAGTCCTGGGGGGGGGGGCGACGTGGTCCAGTGCGTGGCCGAGGACGTTCGGTGACCTCAAACAGGCGGCAGGTAGACTCTGCTCTCGGCGCCCTCTCGTCCTCTGCTTCCCTGACTCCCGGAAGGCCGCTGGCTGGTAGACCCACTGCTCGCCTCGTCGTCGTCGAATCTCTCTCTCTCTCTCTTCACCCACCACGCTTCCTATCCACGTCTCTCCAAACTCCTCCCTACTCTCTCTCGTCCTCTACCTCTTCTCCATGGACTCACTCTCTCCACCTCCTCTACACCCAGAAAACTCTCAGCAAACTCTCCAAGAACACACTGAAAAAAAAACGCCCGAGAAAAACCGTCAACCACAAGCGCACGCTGGCTCAACAGGCAAATCCCAACTGACTACTCCTGCGCATCTCGCATACGTAGGGTACGCTGCTGCGCCGCAAAGTCCACGCATCTTCTCTTGCAGTCGTATCGGTCGAATGGCCTAAAAGCATGCTGGCAGGGCTCAAGCGCTCACTCGTTGAGAGTCGCTCCTTGTCATCGTGCTGTCCGTGCTGCTGCTACCTCGTCGTCCATTAGTCAGGGGGGGGGATCACATCAAAAAAAGAAGAAATATCAGGGCAATTCTCCATATCACCCGCGGCCGCTAGTCTGCGAAAGACCCGATAGGCGGTGGCCCGTCAGAAAAGGCGCGACGTTCGAGTAAAA
>NW_019379676.1:102411-116874 GCF_000648655.2 Copidosoma floridanum
GATGCTTAAGCCCTGGATATTGATTTTTGTTGGTTGTAACTCATCTTTTTGTTTATTTAGACTATCTAATTCTGCATTTATAACATCGGCTGATTCTTTTGCATATTCAAATTGTATAGTGCGGCAGTGCTAAGTTGATGATGGTTTTTTGTTTTCCCACACTTTTACTGTATTACCGTCTGCATAGGCTTCAAGACAAATGGGCACCAAGCAAGACAAAAAAATACTGTTACAATGCAATACTGATGCATCAGTAAATGATTGTTCGATTATGAGACTTGGAGCAATACGAGCAATTCGAGTGCTCGCATGGCTCGGATTGCTTTATGCTTCATAAGTGAACGAATTTAAGGTGTTGTACCACCACAGGATGTGCTAACACTTTACAAACATGTGGTACACCAGGGATCTCGGTGTTCTTGATTAAGAATAACGTATGTTCCGTAGTACATACACAGATTGATAATTTTCAAAACTGTTGGCTACACACAATGACTTTTCGTTCACACCCGCAAAGATTTCGTTGGGATACGTATATTCACATATTACTTTTACGTACAAATTGACATTTTTGTAAGCAGCATATAAAAATCAGCATAGATTAGCATATTAACATGTACATGTTTTATCCACACGTAATAGATTCAATTGTCATTCTAAAATTAATGTCTATGTTATAGTTTCAATGCAGATAAAGAATTCACGTAAATATTCAATTAAAAAACCACGTGGATATTCACGTAAATATTCAAGTGGGATCCATGTCAATCCACGTCGATATTTTATGGATATCTACGTGGATTTCCATCTACATACTAGCAAGTGGGTTGTTAAGTAACTGTGTCCGAAAAACTCTTAATAAAAAAATTTACATAATTTTCATCGTAGATGCGGTAATTTAATGAACAAATACAAAAGAAGATAATTATTTTGAGGTTATACAGAAGATGACCTAAGAACTCAGGTTGTAAATAAGACAGAAACCTGACTGCATTACTATTAGTTATATCTTTTTAGGCAATTAATACGTTGTTAGTATCATCAAAGTGTACAGAATGTCGGCTTTTAAAAGAATTTTTTCATATATTACAAAAAGTTCATCCACCATATTTGATCAGCCATATTGAATTTAATGGATTTGGTGAAAAATCATCGATCAACATCCTAAAAAATTCCTACTTATCATTTTGTATAGGTTTTGGTGATTATTGAGTGAACAATTTTTTTTTTGGCTGCCATTTTGATTCCGCCATCTTGAAAATTACGTTTCACGAAAAATATTTAACCAGTGACCTTGATGAGTCTTGCAAGCAAAAATTAATGCGTTTTTCATAGTGATTGAATCAATATGGTAAATAAGTTGTGAAAAATTAAATTTTTTTGAGGTTATATGTGATATAACTAAAAAATAACCTTTTAACTTGAAAATCGAGCCAGAGGAATCGATAGGAACTTATCTGACGAATATTTAAAACGAAAAAAGGCTTGATTCGATATAAACTGATTTCAGAAAGTGCGTTTGGATGAAAAACCTCACTTTTTCCCCACTGTGCGGCGGGTGGACTCTGCTCTCAGCGTGCTCTAGTCCTCTGCTTCCCTGACTCCCTAGAGGCCGCTGGCTGGTGGACCCACGGCCCGCCTCGTCGTCGTCGTCGAATCTCTCTCTCTCTCTCTCTCTCTCTCTCTCTTCACCCTCCTCGATACACTCCCTCTCTTCACCTACCACGCTTTCTATTTACGCCTCTCCAAACTCTTCCCTACTCTCTCTTGTCCTATACCTCTTCTCCACGGATTCACTTTCTCCACCTCCTTTACACCCAGAAAACTCTCCGCAAACTCTCCAAGAAGACACAGAAAAAAAAACGCGCGAGAAAAACCGTCAACCACAAGCGCACGCTGGCTCAATAGGCAAATCCCGACTAACTACTCCTGCGCATCTCGCATACCTAGGGTGCGCCGCTGCGCCGCAAAGTCCACGCATCTTCTCTCGCAGTCGTATCGGTCGAACGGCCTAAAAGCATACTGGCAGGGCTCAAGTGCTCACTCGTTGAGAGTCGCTTCTTGTCGTCGTGCTGTCCGTGCTGCTGCTACCTCATTGTCCATTGGTCGGGGGGGGGGGGGGAGGGGGCATCACATAAAAAAAAGAAGAAATAACAGGGCGATTCTCCATATCGCCCGCGGCCGTTAGTCTGCGAAAGACCCGATAGGCGGCGGCCCGTCAGAAAAGGCGCGACGTTCGAGTTAAAGCGCAGATTACAGTTTTACTTCGTTACAAACTCTCCCCCCCCTAGGCCGGAGAGGAGCCCGACAGAGGCTTTGAAGCCGATAAATAACGGTCAAGTCTTTTCTGACGAACCTAATAATAAAAAAAAATAATAATAAGGAAAAAGAAGTGTACTCACGTGGGCCTTGCGGCCAGGGATCTGTTGGGTCCGGGGAGGTCGTCCCTCGGGATTGCTGGTCGTCGAGAGCCTCTCCTTCCTTGACTTGTAGTCCTCGTCATCCAGTCCATTCCTTCTGATATTCGAGTCCTAGTCCGCATGTCCGGGTGTCCTGTCAGTCCGGGAAGTCAGCTAGAGAGGGGTAGAGGACCTACTCATCTCGCTCTACCTGGAAGGCCCGGCGAAGAACCAACTCCTGTAGCTCTGGGGAACAGTCCTGCAAGTTACTCCACACACGTTCCAGCTGTTGCATTCGCTCGCGTGGCCAGCTTGAGCCACCTGGAGACCGCCTTTCTCGATCTTGCTGGTCCTGAGGGTCCCTAGCTGTCGGTCGTTCAGACGCCGCTCGAGAGAGCTGCACGGTGGGGTTCACCAGAGCCGCATCTCGGGCGCTTCACCTGGAATCATCACCGGGCCCTGAGGTGACCGTGGTGAGTCAATTTCTCGGCAGCCAAGCCCGCAGATCGGTCTCCGCCCGATTCAGCGCATTTTCGGGGCGCGGCCGTGAGGCCTCCTGACTCAGAGCAGTGTACCGGCCGTATCCCTCTCTGCAGCGAGGCCAATCTCGCACACTCATATCCAATCGGCCGCAGTTGAGGCAGTAGATGTTCGCCTTGGGTTTGGGGCAGTCCTTGGCTCGGTGTCCTTGAGTCCAGCAATTAATGCAAGCCCGAGCCGGTGGGTCCAACAGCGGTTTAGTGAGGATGGCTCGTAACCATGAGAATAACACCCCCATCATTCGGAGCTGCCTCTCGTGCCTTCGGAGGGGGGAATCTTGGGGTGAGCGATCCCGAGGATTTGTCGTAGTCCTTTGCGGGCGGATCGGAGCTCCCGCTTCCGAGAGATCATCTCGGGGTTCGTCAGGCTCCTTTCCCGAGACGTAGTCATCCAAATCCCAGGAGACATGGGTTGTATCGCTGGGTTGCTTGTACTTCCGGCCCCCTCGTCTCAGACAGCGAGTTTTCTTGGACCCCGGCGCCACGTCCCCAAGGGGATCAGTTGCTTCCTCCGGAGTAGGACGCGTCTCGCTCGCGGCCTCATCCCAGCGCTCATCCTGACTTGGAGGCACACGGGAAGTCAACAAGGTTGATAGGGGTAGGGTGCCTGGTAGCCAAGGGAAAGGGACGTTAACCACTCCCCCTGTCGAGCGGTGTGTCTCGTCATCCCTTTTCCTGGCTAGGCTGGGGACCCTTTGGCTAGCTCGTATCCGAGCTAAGTCACGCTGCTCCTACCGGGCGGCTTTGTCCTAGGGCACTCTATTGAGTTGCTGAGTCTCAGCCCTCCATTGGTCCCGACGGATGCGGGCCGCGCCGTCTCGGGGGGAGGTGCCTGGCATTTCCAGGTCCGGCACTGAGAGCGAGGGCGCACTCAGAGATTCGACCTCCATAGGGATCTCCACAAAGCGCTCAACCCGCTCTTGGAGGGTGAGGTGAGACAGCACCATGGTGGGCAGTTGGACCCCCGGGAGGATGCGCGGAGTCGGTTTTGGTGGTGGATCCTGGGTAGCGGGGGCTGCGGTTTCCCGCGCCATTTCCTCTATCTCTTGCTGCTCCGATTCCGCAAGGGGTTGCAGCTCCCTGTCGCTCTCCGAGCGAAGCAGCTCCTCTTCTTCGGCCAGCGTTGGGGAGGGCCGCGGCTTGGTCACCCTGGGCCTAGTGCAGGCTTCCGGGGCGCCACGGGTGGTCGCGTCCTATCTCTTGTCCTCTGGTATGGAGGGCAAAGTCAGCTTGGTCCAGGGCCGGGCCTTCGGGGCGTCCGCTGGCGTGGAGACCGAACCCCATTGACCTCGGCTTCGTCGAGGTGGAGGAGTCAGGCCGGCCATAAGGGTCATGGTGGCCGCGGAGTTGACGGTGGACATGTGTGCCGACTGTAGGCACATCGACACCTCGTCTCCTTTACGCCGCACGCCGCAATAATGCCCTCGTAGCTTCCGCCCCGAATAACGGACGTAAACGGGGGGCGCGGCAGTCGTAGGGCCATAACTAACGGCCGTCCGAGACGTCGCGTTGAAGATGACCAGCTGGATGCCAGCAGCACACGCGACGGTCCCCAAGGCATCATCAGTTCATTGACGCTTCGTCGGCACCGTAGTCCAGCCTAGATCCAGTAGGGCCCTCTCCACCTCGGCCAACAGCCCCACTTCGTCCGCGGATGCCCTGAAAGCATGAAGGCTGCATTGGCTGTCCGACGGCACCGGGATTAGCTCGTGCTCTGGGATCTCCACTTCGAGGAACAGGACCCGGTCCGGGTCGACAGCCCCTCGCACTCCCATGTTTTCTACCCTCTGCGGCGGCGTGGGGCCGCAAGGCTCGCCCACGACGCTGGCATCCGGAGTCAATAATTGGTCCATCCTGAAACTAAATATAGGTATTAGTTTTTCAAACTAAGTAGCGCGCCCTTCCCACCCCCTTACGCTTCTCCCTCCGTCCTTCCTTTGGCGGAATATACCGCTTTAGCTCTGATACATGGGCCTTATTTATACGCCTACTAGGCCCCTGTCCCTTGCCGAGAATATATACCGTCGGAAATTTTATCTCCACGATGGTATACGGACCCTCGTATTTGGGTGCAAGTTTTGCTGAGAATCGCTTTGCCACGTCAGACAAAGGATGAGTTCGTCTCATTACTAAGGTCCCAACGGGGAATTGTACATCCCGTTTTCCCTTGTTGTATTGTCGTTCTTGTTTCACTCGAGCCTGATCAATGTGTCGAGCCACTAGATCTCGGAGAGCGTCTAACCGCTTCATCCGATCCTTCCAGTCCTTGGGGTCGATTTTATGGACGAGTTTCTCTCCCTCCACCTGCCTACGCAGGCAAAGGACTGGCTTTGGGTGTCTCCCGAAGTTAAGGAAGGCCGGCAAAACTTTAGTGGTCGATTGCACCGCAGTGTTCATGGCGTGACGAAACTCGTGCAGGTGCAGGTCCCAGTTCCGATGGTCACAGCCTATGAAGGCAGACACCACCGACTTGTACGTCCGAATACTTCGTTCAGCCGGGTCCGCTTGCGGATGATACGGAGGAGTCGTCACATGCTTCACTCCATACTCCGCTAATGTCCGGTGGAGCAGTTCGTTTTCGAACTCTCGTCCATTGTCTGTCCTTAAGTAGTCCGGCGTCTCCCAACGGAAGAGCACTAGCTCCTCGAACGCTATGGCTGTCGACTTCCCGTCTATCCTCCTCAGGGGTTTGACCTCGATCCACCGAGTGAAGAGGTCATGAAACAGTACTAGGTACTTAAATCCCTGTTTGCTAGGAGGAAATTCCATGCAGTCCGCAGCCACTACGGCCCAGGGTCGCTCCACGATGCGAGTTCTCATCAACCCCTGAGGCCCGAATTGGCTCACCTTATTTCGTTGGCAAACTTCGCAGACTCGTACGAAATTATGCACGTCATAGTAAACCCCCTTCCAATAGTACTCTCGAGCAACTCGATCGTACATTTTGGCTATGCCCAAATGTCCGGTCGAGGGAGTGCAGTGCGATTCCGCCAGCACCTGTCCCTGATAGTCCGTTGGCACTACGAGCCGCCAGTTTTCCTCGCGAAAGGTAACTGGGTCCAGCAATGGGTCTCGGCGAAACCGATATAGCCGGCCGTCCTCTATCTTCCAGTCCGGGAATTTAAAGGGAGTCTGGGCTACGTCGCTCATCATTCGCGTATACCAAGGGTCATCGATAGAAGAGAAGGTCAGAGCGCCCACCTGCTCGGGAGCTTCCTCGTGAAGCCAGGGTAGGGCATCCGGTACATGGTTCAGAGCCCCCTTCCGGTGCACCACCTTAAACGTCCATTGTTGCAACTCGATCACCCAGCGAGCCACGCGCCCGGATGGTTCGGAATTGTCGAACAGCCACTTCAGTGAGCTGTGGTCCGTGATGACAGTAAATTCGTACCCCTCTAGATACGGTCTGAATTTCTTGATGGCCCATACTACGGCCAAGCACTCCTTTTCCGTGACGGAATAATTCTTTTCCGCTGGTATCAGCGCCCTACTCGCATACACGATAGGGTGATCTCCGTCGTCGTTCTCTTGAGTCAACACAGCCCCCAGGGCGAAATCACTCACGTCCGTTTGTAGCGTGAAGGGCTTGTCAAAGTCAGGCCGGGCTAACACTGGAGCAGTGATGAGAGCCCGCCGCAAGCGGTCGAAGGCTTCCTGCTGTTCCTCCTCCCATGACCACTCTTGTCCCTTTTTGAGCAGTCGGGTCAGCGGAACTTTGGTGTCTGAGTCCTTGTCGATGAACCGCGAGTACCATCCCACCATTCCGAGAAACCGCCTTAGTTGTTTCACATTGGCAGGAGGGGGATACTCGAGGATGGGCGAGACCTTGTCCGGATCCGGTCGTAAACCTCGGCTGTCCAGTAGGAAACCGAGGTACGATATCTCGGAAACGCAGAACTCACATTTGTCCAGTTTAACTTCCAGGCCAGCGTCCCTAATTCGAGTTAGCACTAACTCCAAATAATGGAGGTGCTCATCGAATGTGTCCGTGCTAATAATTATGTCGTCTAAGTACCCGAAGATGTGAGGTTGTAATTCGGGACCAAATAGGGTGTCAATTAACCTTTGGAACGTCATGGGCGCATTGGTCAGCCCGAATGGCATACGCGTAAAGTGCCATAGTCCGGAACCTGGTAAGGCGAACGCCGTGAAACGCTGGCTTGACTTTTCCACCGGGACCTGGTAATAGGCTTGATTCAGGTCCACTTTGGACAGGTACTTAGCGCTGCGTAATCGGTCTAGAATAGAGTCCATGCTTGGGAGCGGATACGCGTGCCGCTTTGTCACCTTGTTTAAGTTCCTATAATCGATACAGAATCGATAGGAACCGTCCAGTTTCCTTATCATCACCGGCGCGCTCAAGTAGTCGCTCGAGGACTTTTCAATGACACCGCTCTGAGCCAGCCGGTCCACCTCCGCAGTTGCTATTTCCAGCATCTTTGGGGCCTCAGCCGGGATCTTATGGGTGTCGGGTCCTCCACCTCAATCACATGCTCCGTCAGTAAGGTTCGTCCCACCTTGTCGGAGGAACCAGCGGATACGCCCGCTACCAGCTGATCGATCCGGTTCCGCTCCCGGAGATCCAGCTCCTAGATGCCGGCACATTCCGCCACGACAAAGGGTAGTTTCACGTGTGACTCCCCCTCAAACGCATACCAAGCGCCGTCCATCAGTCTCCAGTGTCCCTGAGCCAACTGAGTCTCCAGCTCGAAGGCCTTAATAAAGTCCATGCCCAGGATTATATCCTCATGGATGTTGTCCACGATTCGTAGAAAAAGGGGTCGGGACACGCCCGCAAGCTCAAAGTTTAGTTGTAGGATCCCCAGTACGGGCGTGACTTCCCCCTTGACATTCTGGGTCACCAAGCTAGTGTCCATTAGTCGGGATCGGTATACCTCGGCTAGTCGGGGTCCTCCAACGGACGTTTGAGCGCCACTGTCGAACAAGGCGCGGAATCTCTGTGAACCCAGCACCACAAGCATATAATTCTGTGGTATGGGCTGCAGATCCCGGGCGTAGACAAGCCGTACCGGAGTCACTAGCTCGTCACACCCAGAACCGGCTGAGTCCTCGGAACCCCCCTTAGCGTCCGGCCCCTTCTCTTCCAGGCAAGAGGTCGAGCCTGCTGGCGCGCTCTCAGACGCGGAGTCAGGATACCCCACATCGAGCGCAGCCGCAATCTCGAAGTAGTCTTGGTCATAGTCCTTGGGATCCGGTTCCTCTGATTCAACATCGGACACAAAATCCTCCGGCATTTTCGGATGCAGAATTTGGATATCCCACATCGAGCGCGGCCGCCGTCTTGGAGTAGGCCTCCCAGTCCCCCTCATGGTCCGATTTGTTGTCATCCAAATTGTCCGATGTCATAGCGTTTAACAGCTCGGCGGGGGACGTCGATGCATCTAGCGACCCGAGTCCCCCGCTCGTCCGTTTCCCAGCTTCTCCCGCAAGTCCTTGCATTTTGCACAGGTTTTAAAGGTGCAATCCGGCGTCTCACAAACCTGAATACTCGTTGCGGTTGATGTCTTGGCCGCCAGGCAGTGCCGGGCTAGATGGCCTTTCTCTCCACACCCATAACACTGAACCAGAGTGCATTGGGCGGACCGATGGCCCACTCCTCGACACAAAAAAACATGCCCCCACAAATGAGCCCTCCGGTGCAGTTGCCGAAGTGGGGCTAGGTGTTCCTCCAGCCTGGGTGGGTCAGCTGCGTTCCGGCAGGCTTATTAACCCACTCGGGCTTCCCATTCCTTGGGAACTGTCCCAATGCCGGTCGAGTCCCATCAGCCCGGTTCTGAGCCCTTAGGGCGTTCAGCTGGGCACATAGGGCGTCGTCCACTGAGTTGACAACCACCCTCGCCTGAAGCTCCTCCGACTTGTGCCCTATCTGACCCCGGTCCAAAGGTCCCTTAGCTTTAATCTCACAGTCCAGGAAGTCCCGAGTCAAATCGTTCCACCTATCGGCCAGTTCCATCATTTCAGCAAGGCGGTTTCTCACCGGTGGATTTAGATAAGCTGCTCCCTGCACGTGCATTGACTCGGCACCAGGAGGAGGGCGATACCGCCCATCCATATTCTTCTGGGCTTCCCAACGTCGTCCATACTCCTCTATGTCCTCAAGGTGATAGATCACCTTATCGGACATAGCGCGCCGATACTCGGGCAAGAGATTTCTATAGGCACGTCGTGCCAGGGTCTCGTCCGACAGGGGAACCCTGAATTTAGAGGCAATATATCTAAAGTTGGTCAAAAATACGGAGACCAGTTCTGTTTTCCCTTGAGTCCGGGCATAGAGATCCTGTAATAGATCCTCCTCCTGATATCCGAATTGCCTTTTGAAGGACTCACAGAAGGTGGTCCAATCCGTGAAGTCACGTCGGTTAGTCCTATACCAGCGCGCTACTCGCTTGAGCAGGGCGCACGGTAGAGCTCCCAGTAGGACCCGATCACTCAGTCCAGTACTAATCCGGCAGTCCTCAAGACGGTCCACAAATTTTTCTGGGTCTTCTCTCTTGTCTCCATCTTGTCCAATTCACAATTCTACGAGGTTCTCCGATCTCTTAGAGGTTCCTCCCGTTTCCAGTCTCGCCGATGTCTCTTGGGTGGATAATCGTTTCTCCCCCAGTCGTCGCACCCCGCCGTCAGGGAATCCCGTCGAGGTGGCTGTTGTCTCGACGTAGTCCGTCCTGTCCTCCGCACAGAAGGCCGGTCCACTGGGGGCAACGCGGCTTTCACCGTGTCGTCACTCTCGTAACCATCCCCAATTCCGTGAGGGCCTCGGAAATCCGGACAGTTCTGCCACCGGTCCTTCCACGTGACCGTGGACTTTGGCGGGTCCATTGGCAGGTTGGGGTTTAGCAGTGCGGTCTGGTTGACCTTAGTCCAGTTCTGCGCTGTCTCGAAATCCCCCAACTCCGAGTCCTCCCGCTTGTCATCCCCAAGAGGGTCCCGTGGCTCGGGCAGCTCTGCCTGCGTTCGTGCCGGCCCGCATTGACGCTGGGCTGGCCCAGACTTCTCAAGCGGTGGTCTTGGTTCCCCCTGAACGGCAGGGCGTAAGCCAGTCGGGTTCCGATTCCTGGGCGTTGGAGAGCCGCGTCCAGAGGTCCCTGGCGGTGTCAACGCGAATCCGGTGCGTTCCTCATACGTTAAGATTTGGTTTCCCAATAATGGTCCAGCCAGTCCCGGGATTCCAGACCCGCGTACCATGGTTTGGCGCTGCTGCAGTGCATAGAACTCGGATACGGAGTCGAGTGATGATCCATTGACTTAATCAGTTCGTGGAACGGGCCGACGGTCCTGCCCCCCGAAGGAGCAGTCGTCAGGCTCGTTGTTGTGCCGATAGTTACCGCGCCCGAAGTGGTCGCCCCACTCACAGGGGGCAATGCTTGTGCACCCCGCAGGTCCGGTGACGTTCTCTGAGTCTGAACCGTAAGGGGCTGGTGTCCAACCGGTTCCTCTGCCCTCCGGGGTCCGTCTTCGTTAGGCAGATCCAATTCATTCTGGAGCGATGCCATGAACCCGGAAACCGATGGGCGTCTTGAGATACCGCTCTCGGAGCCCTGCTCCGGGTCATTATCTTCCAACCTGGTGTCCAGTCGGTCGTGAGAGGTCAAGTCCTGACCATTAGTCCCAGCAGTTCCTTCATCCTCGTCCGATTCACCAGTTAACCACAATGAGCTTATAAGGTCATCGGGGAGCACCGGTATCTCGTCGTTATTTGGGTCCAGCTCTAAGAAGCAATGCCGGAGCAGGCGGTCCTGAAGGGTCTTGGTGCTTCCCTTACCGCTCAACTTCCTCACCCAGAGCTCCCGTTGCATATCCAGCACGGACAGTTGCTGGATTCGACGTTTCACCAGCCAGCCCTCTCGTGATCCTCGTACGAACAACTCGATGGCTTCACCATGGGTTGCCATCGTGGTCCTGTCCGATTAAGTCCTGGTACAGAGACTCGAATGCCCCGGCTTATCAGCTCGGTGCACGGCTCACGTATCCGTTCTTACGGAGACTCGGGTGTTTGGGGTACCAAACCAACCCAGCTCACGTTGGGTCAATCACAGAGCTACCAGGGCCGAGGCCCGAGCACAGGTGTCTTGGCTCAACTAGCCTCAGGCTATTCGACTCCCAGTCAAAAGACTAGGTGTCGTCCCACTACCAGTAGTCAATATAACTTTTATATATGTTCGAAGCTGAACTCAGTAAGATAGTGGACTGTATATTTTTGTGTATCGCACGCCGGAATTGGGGGAGCGTGAAAAAAGGATGTAATAAAAGGACACAATAATAAATGCACAACACACTTTTAAACACTTTAGCCGTTTAAAATAAAAAACAATCTCTCTATTTAATTTTACTTTAACAAGTCATAATACTTGCTTACATGCAAGATAAAAAAAGGCAGAACTAATTTTTGTGTCAGACTGAGAAATTACGTGTCAATAGAAATTGTGAATCGTTTTCGTTACAATCATCTTACATAAAACGATACACGTGAAAATTAAAAACACGAGCGCAAAGCGACTTACCGAAAAGGGCGTTTGAGGCTGACTAACGATAACCGCAGCAGCAGCAAGCTGCTGGACAAAGGTAAGTATAAAACAGAGTCTATTGGTGTATTAATAGACACGCGCACGCTTATGATTGGCCCTTATAGGTAAGAGAATATCCCAAAGCACGAGATTTCAAATCTCATAAACTAAATTTTCTATTTACATCAGTACAATGTTACTGATGTTGCACATAGTCCCAAGGTTGATAGACAGAAGTGTAACTAATGTATATCAATAACAAGTCTTAGAAAGACAAAAGGGTGGATCGCATTCCACTTACAAAAATTGGAAATAATGAAAGTTTTTTTTTTTAATATAATGACATTCAGCCGGTAACAATCAGTAATACTGATGTTTTACATAGTCCCAAGGTTGAAGTACCGTGTGAATAAAGCAGTGGAACGCTTTCCACGTACAATAGCAAATAATTCGAAAAATAAAATAAAAAAAAACATAATAAACAAATTACTGATAATTTTATATATATTTTCGCAAGGTTTGTAACTTTTAGATATGAGATTTAATAATCATAATAGTAAATGAAAGAGAATAAATTGATCTAAATAAGACTAATTATTATTGTGTCCTGACTCAAGCTCAGATACGGTACGCAATAATATTAGTTTGTGTATTGGCCTTACAAAACTAGATGAAGCGGTTCTAATCTTGGCGACTCTGACGAGAGACTTGGCATCCTTATAGACTTCAACAACCATGCCTAAAGGCCATTTACCAGGTGGAGAAGACTCGTTTTTTATGAGCACGAGATCACCAGGCTTAACCGAGCGTTGAGGATTCAACCACTTGCAACGACTTTGTAAAGTAAAAAGGTATTCAAGCGACCACCTTTTCCAGAAGACTTGGAGAGATTGTGTCACTACCTTCCAGCGTTTAAGTGGCGATACCTCTTCAGTAGAAATATCGGGCTCTGGCACAAGAAATCAAGACCTCATGATCAAAAAATGAGCAGGGGTAAAAGGATCAAGCTCAGAGGAATCATCATTAAGGCGAGCCAAGGGCAGAGAGTTGAGGCATGCCTCTATTCTACACAATAAAGTAGAAAATTCAACTACTGTCAAAATCTAATCGCCGACTACACGCTTCAAATGATGTTTAGCGGATCTGACTGCTGATTCCCATAAACCCCCAAAATGTGGAGCAGAAGCAGGAATAAAGTGCCACTGTGTACCTGATTTACCTAATTCATAGACAAAATTAGGGTCACGACTACGTTCTACCAACATTCTTTTCAACTCAGTATCAGCACCGATGAAATTCGTGCCATGATCACTGAATAAATCAGTGCAGTGGCCACGTCTAGAAATAAATCTGTGAAAGGCAGCTATAAATGCCTCCTTTGTATAATCCTCCACAACTTCAAGATGTACTGCACGAGTTGACATGCAGATAAAAACTGCAATGTAACCCTTGAAAGTTCCTTTACCCTTGTGTTTTGACAAGCATATTGGAAAGGGGCCAGCATAATTGATCCCTGATTTTTGAAAAGGAGGACTCTGAGTAACACGAGAACAAGGCAAGTCTCCCATTAACTGAGTTTGTGGTTTAGACTTATATCTTTTACAAGTGATGCAACGAGTAAGCTCAGCTCTTACAGTCTGTCTACCATTTACAATCCAGTACGTTTGACGGAGTGTAATAATCGTCAATTGCACTCCACCATGTAAAGTTAATCGGTGATAATAGTCAATAAGCATAAATGTCAACTGATCTCTATCTGTTAGTATCAAGGGATGTTTGGCATCATCATCAAGTAGGGCTCTACTCAATCTACCCCCAACTCTTATCAATCCGCAGTTTATAAACGGCGCAAGATTAAGCAAACGGCTAGATCGAAGTAGTGGTAAGCTATCTTCTAAACTACGATCTTGATTTTGAGTTAGTACCTTGAACTCAGCGGAAAATTGACATTGTTGATGCTGATGCACTAGACACAGTCTAGCACAATCAATTTCTGATGTTGAAAGGTGAATCGAGTCAACTTCAATGAAAGAATACAAGTCTATAAACTGCAAACTAGCCTGTAAAGGGGGTTTAAGATCTCCAGCTATAGGTAAATATGAATTCTTTTGTTTAACTTTATGTCAACAACGGTATGTAAAACGAAGGCTACAGATAACAAAACAAACGTATTAACACTTTTCTCTAATAAAATTTGGATCAAAAGGATTGAAATAACAAAGTGGCACGAAAAAAATAGATACATTAGATTGTAAACACAAATAAAATATATACTATAATGAAACCACTAGTTAACAAAATGATTCAAATTTATTGCAAAATAAAATATTTACCGGGTATCATGGCAGGAGTGTGAGGTACAAATATAAATATTTGGGGTGGGGGTATAAGTGCTTCTCATAACGAATACACCCTATAAACTTTTTGAAAAAAACAAACAAATTGTTCCTTACTTGGCAGTGTGGTTGAAAAGGTCAAGATATCGTGACAGAGGGGGGTTGAAATAACCAGCCAAGAAAACTGTATCATTAGATAGAGAAACAGATATGCGTGTATACAATGACAGTTACGAGAGCTTAGGATTTTTAATAATTTACCAATACAAACAGTACATTTTTCACTAAACACTAACAGTATGTTTTTCGCTAACAATTTCTTCTGATTTATATAAGAAAAATTATTATCAATAAAAATTATACCTGTGGATTTTATTTTTTATAATGATATTGCAAATAAGTGTTAAGCTAAAAAGTGCAGAAAAAGAATAGGAAGTCGAAAAATACTGTTATACATTTTTTTATAGAAAACAAGTACAAACCCATGATTTGTGCACTTCTTACGCAAGGATTTTGGGTTAAAAAGCCTTGGGTTATAGTTTCAAGCAGTCATTATTCAACATCCTCCTTATTCTTGATAAAAATGACTGGAGTTTTGAATGCAGGTTATCCCCCAGGCTGTAATAACTGTTTTTACGCCCTTTATTCTTCTTGATTAACTAAT
>NW_019379676.1:146179-166741 GCF_000648655.2 Copidosoma floridanum
AATCACCACACAACCCAGGGCACTTACTGGCCGCTCTGTTAATTAATTTAATAAATAAATTAACACAAGCGCCAATCACCACACGACCCAGGGCGCTTACTGGCCGCTTTGTTTACTGATAAAATAAACAAAATACCACAAATACTACAATTTATTAATTAACACAGCAACCATTAAGCGCTCCGGGTTGTGTAGTGATCGGTGCTTGTGTTATTTTATTTATTTAATTAATAAACAAAGCGGCCAGTAAGCGTTCCGGGTTGTGTGGTGATCGGTGCTTTTGTTATTTATTAAGGCATTAAATTTAAATTTGGCCAGTAGGCGTTCCGTGTTACTGGGTTAATTAGCATTGGGTTATTGGGTTTAATAGCTTGGGGTTTATTTATTTATCATGTTAAATATTATGATGGGTTATGTGAGTTTTTGCGTTCTGCTTCAAATAGCCAATTTTAATTTAGCGCTACTTAGGACTTTGAATGCCACTTTCGGGAGCACTGCCCGTAGGCTCAGATACATATACTTCACTAGTTTTGGTTTATCAATAAGCAGTCTATCCTTTGTACGTCTATGTTCGTTCTAATGTGTCACTAAAATGGAGTACTGTAATGGGACCCTAATGACAGTATATAGCTCACTTTAATTTGAATCAGATGTAGGAAACATCTGAAATGTTTTATACTGTCTGAATCTGAAAAGCAATGTTTGTTTACATGCCTGGTTTGGAGGCCTCAGAGCCACGGCGTAAGAAAAAGAAAGGTGGTACGAAGTACCACCTCCAACAGATTCGTCAGATTGCAGTTTTGCAGAAGTACCGATCACACTCGTCAGATGGCGTATGAGTAAAAATTCCCAATAAATAGATGTAAGACCTGTATGATATAACCGTAGCTCTATTTATTTACAAATTTTACAATCAACTACTAATACGTAGAATAAGATACAATGGAGGCAACAAATTAATGAATTAAAAATTAGGTTGAAATCAACTTAGATAATTTTTGTTTCTCTCTACTTTCTTTTAAAACATCCTTATTATGTATGTTAACGTACTGTTTGATTCTCATGCTGGTTTAATAATAGATAGATTCGAATATTGCTTTCTCTTTATGTAGTTTACAGGGAAACTGAAACTTAATTATTGCGCAAAAGATTTTCAACAACATATTTCGTAAACATTGACAAGCTGATTATTTATGGCTTCCCTAAAATATTATTCTATTTTATCAGAGTTTGTAAAGAAGAGTATCTGCATGGATGAGTTCTTCCCTATTTTTTAAGTTAATTAATAATGCTTCTGGTTTAACAGAGTTTCCTGGATTACTATTTAAACTTATTTGACATGTGGTGCATTTTTTAAATTTTTTTCGTAGTTTTTGAGAAATAAAGCCAGTGACATAACAAGTAATACACTTTATCGTGAACAATACTGTGAGAAATGTTAGAGTTTGTATTTACATTTTAGTGAACCTTTTACGATACAATTGTTTTCTTGTCTGCTACTCAGCTGCTGCCTTTTCGACACCGATTCTCTTAGTGGTCAACTTTGGTACTGCTAGAAAATTGCATCAGACCGCACAAAGCATAGAGGGATAGAAGTGGTACTTCGTACCACCTGTCTTAGGGCTTGGACACATGAAACCGCGTAAAGCGTAAAGCGTACAGATATTGTAATATCTCTATGGGTAGAGATATCTCTAAGGTAGAACTTTTGTTTTCAAACCCAAAGTTTTTGGGTTCAATGCACTTCTTCCAGCTTTTTTTATTTACTTCTGTATTTTCTTGTGAAGCGTACAAAAACTTTTTAAGTCATTTTTGTATCTAATATTTCTTAAATAATACGTGCATTGAATGTGTTATATTAATTTTTTATCGAAAAGAAACGAAAACTGTTTATGGCACATTTTAACAAAAGTTAATGTATATTGAAAAATTTAAGACTCTTAAATATAGATACGAGCGCGCAAAAAGTGATTACATAGTAGAATATTCCTGTAAATTCAATGTATTAAATGGTTATTCCTAAATAAGGTTTTCAAGTATTTTAATAATTTTTTAATAAATACAATTTTTATGAAATATAATGCAGTCATAACAAAGTTAGTATTGATAACTCTACTTTGCTCAAATGTAGAATTAAATTCTAATTCTCCATATAGATTTTCAACCGTAGAAATCTTTAGTATGCTGAAAATGTTTGTAAAAATATTTTTTTCTCATTTACTATCTTATTGCGTTATCCATTAATCATAAAATTCGATCTCATACAGACCTGTATCAGATTAGTTTTTGAAGTATATTTAGTATACTTATGTAAAAACTTACTATGCATGAGTTGCTTAACTTTCTTCGATTGTACTAAATAAAATCTGTTACGTTTAACTTACTTGTAATTAGAATTTTTTTAACGGATGCATAAGATTTCTTGTATTTTTCTGTGTATATAGTGTCTCGAATCTTTTGTTTGAATTTTGTAACCTTTAAATATAGTTTTTCGATTATTTAATACACGAGTTATTTTGCTTTAATTNAAAAAAAAAAAAAAAAAAAAAAAAAAAGAAAAAATTGGTATTGAGCCAATAATTTCAAATTCTCACAATGTTGAACACTATGCGAACATCAATGCGAACATCAATGGATGCTTATAGATATCTCTCTAATATGACAATTCAAAAGCCTATTCTTTTACAGATTAAAAAAATTAGTAACATCGGTGGTCATGACATGCCAAAAGAAGTGACAATAATAATAGAAAAAACTACTACAGATCCACTTAGAGCAAACCAATGTCACATCGTCTTTCAACTTCCCAAAAATAATTGAAGATAAACAAGTTCCAGACATCTTTTAAGAAAGTTACAAGTTCCATCAATTGATTAATAATATATTATATTGTTAGCAGTATGGGATTAGGCAGGTGACTTGGCGAATAAAAACACGCTTGAAATATAGAATTATATTAAACACGTTTATTTACACTATCTTAAGTTTGGACTATCTTTATACTTTACTATCTTGAGTACAAAAGTTAAGCGANACTATTTGAATACACCTCTCAAAAGATATCTAAAAGCCTTCTTTGGGAATTTTCTGAAAGATATCGTAAAGACGTCTTTTAAGATTTCCTAAATAAGACTTTAAGATGGACATTAGAAATCTGCAAGATGTCTTTAGGTTTTTTTTTGGAAATTCTTGAAGAAATCTTTCATTTTAGCAAGACGTCTTGTAGACATCTTTAAGATTTCTTTGTGTTTGGTACGGCTCCCGAGTCTCCCGACACTAACGCTGCCTGCCTTATGGGGGGCATAACTAAAATGTAAAGAGAAAATACTGCGCCCGTCCGCAGTAACGCTAAAACGGCCTTATGCAAGAAGAGTATATTGAGTATATTCTCCGCCCGAGCCCTTCTTACACCGTGCTCAGAACGCTCTAAGGTGGATAAATGAACAAACCTTAAGCTACCTTTAACAGTACAGCAGAAGTTAAAAATAGTAAAAGTAAAAGTAAGGGAAATAGAAAATAATAATGAAGCAGATGTACTGTAGAAAAGATCTTCTGATGATTTCAGTAATAAATGCATTTTAATGAAACAGACTGCTATTATGACTGATACAAAGAAATTTATTCTAAACATTGTTTTTTATTTAATTAATCTACATAAAAGTGATTTTACAAACTTTAACTGCTTAAAAAAGTATAAATTTACTTATGTTTACATGGTTCCTGCAGATACTTTAGCAAAATTATCGATAATTCAAAATAATTCATATTAAGCAATTAAAACAATTAAATGCTATCAATCAAAAATACAGATAATTAAAGGAAAGATATCTGTGTGCATATATACATTTATACACACCTATGTCAAATGTATTTCAAAATACCATACCTAATTGAAATCACTGCAACTAGTTAAAGAAGATTTAACATATTTTGTAGCAATTTACTGTAATAAATAACTAACATTAATAGCCTTGATTGCGGCGAAACTTACTATAACCGATTGCTTAGAAGTGTCTAGTTTGTAAAAGGTGTGTTGTAACTTGGATTCCAACAATTTTATCCTTCTTTTAGAGTCAAATCATTTCTAGCTAATGTTAAAATATTTGCTGCATAACAAGGTAGTGGTGCTACAAGTATTCGTTGAATTACTAGATTTTTCAAGAAACTTGGTATACTAGTACTTTGAAATTCTATCCTAAAATTTTTTTCTGTTGGTCATTGACTTATATGAATTTTAATAAAATACTTGGCAATTTTTCAGTAAAAGTGTTTGATGCCAGGGTAAAAAAAAACACTGAAGTTTGTAAAAAAAAGCATAATTACCCAGTATATATAACATCATCAGGCAATTGAACTTTGTCTTCTCTGTTTTTCCAATGCTGGTCAGAGCTTTTGATTCTCAATTGCTCAAAAGTTGGTGGTTCATACCCAAAACAGTTTTCAGCATATTTCATGCGCTGTTTGTGCTGTGTAAAATCAAGTCCCAGAGATCTAATTAAGTTAACAAAACTTGTTCACTAAGTATCAATTAAAGGATGGAAATTGAGGTGGCAAAATTGAAGGCATATTCAAAAGAACTAACGTTAAAGTCGGATTCGTCTGCTGAAACCTCAATGGTGGTTTAACTATATTTCCCTTTGATGATGCAGCTTTTCTATCTAGCAACATTTTTATCAATGAAGGAATGTCTTTACCCATTAATTTGATTAGTCTGCAACTCTGGTAGCCCATACTGTCCGTTAATGCAATCAACACACTTTTCAAAACAATTCTTTTCGAGCAGAAGAAAAAATTTTCATTACTCATCCAAGAAAAATACGTCGGAAGAATTTTCGTTGTTTGCTTTTTTTTTGGTCTATCTTTGATTGATAAAAATATTATATCATTATGCAGTAAGATTTGAACATCAACTTTCATGTGATGGTTATTGAAGCTTGATTTGATTCTTTCACTTAGTTCATCGAATGTTAGATGGCTCACAACACTTGTACCTTTAAATTCGTGGCAATACCAAGTTTTTCTCCTATAATGTCTGCTCACGTCTAAAAAATTTCAAAAAACTATGTTGATAAGCAACTAATTTCTTAAGTTAAAATAGCAAGTAATGTAGGCCTGTAGAGGTATCTACTACTTTTTATGTAGTATTAAATTTTTATTTAGTAATTTTGAGTGTAATAATTAATGAATTACAGTTTAAAACAACAGTTTTTTTGTAATTTTTTAAAAGATCTTACCAGTTATTTCTAGCATTGCTAGTCTATCTATTAACTCCTTTTCTGCTACCCCAAATTCCTGAAAAAAAATAAGACCCTTGTCATGTATACAAAATCAGATACTGTCTATGGTTGCAAATTTGACACATAGTAAATTTATTTATTTTTTTCATGTGCACAAGTAAGAAGGGTAAGAAGTATGGGTGCCATTAAATTCTAGGTTTGAATTGACAGACACAACAACAATGTGCATATACATACTTGTTCTAAGTATGCCCTACAATAAAAAGCTATAATACATGATGTAAGAAACCTGACTACCTTGATTATTTGTTCTATTATTTTAAGAGCATGAAGGGTTGTAAGGCTTTCATGGTCCTTGACAAGTCTGGATTTAATGTCAGTCCAAGACACTTCAGGAAAAACCGGCAGTACAGCATCCTCTAACTCTTCAAACTTAAATCTTCTAATAATTGCACTTATTTGGTGTTTCACACTCAGCGCCACTGAAATAAAAGGTTTTAAATACAACCCATACTTCATTCACTCCGCCATCACAAAATTGAAAAATGTTATATTTTTTTTATATTCAAAGCTATTTGAGGTCCCCATACAGGTCCTATTTGGCTCTGCATTGCTGTGTCACTATACATGTGCATGTGCATGCATAGCAACACAGATTAAAAATTAGTATTGGAATAATACATTTTTATGTCACGTTAAAGTCACGCGATGCTTTGCAGTAAAATGCCTGCTTAGAAAGTTACATCCACTCTTACAAAATTGACCCTAGATTATTAATAATAAAGAAAAAGTAGTTTATATAGAACTCTACATATAGATAAATAAACTTTCAGAATTACACTATGTTGCATTTAATCTAGATGCATCTATTTACTTTTTGTTGTCAGAGGATAAGAAAATACGATTATTATTGAATAATTTATTGCACGATTGTTACATAAACTAACTCACCACCTGGCATTATCAGATCTAAACAAAAAATGTTAAATAGGATGTTAACGGTGCAGTGACACTGCAGTCTCACGGCGCGAGCTGTATAAATTTAGCCCCCAGAGTTTATAAATACCAAAATAAAGTACACCATTAGATTGCGCGTAAAAAATACAACAAATTAGCGAACTCAACTTTTTTGCGCGTTGCCTTATTTTTTAATTATAAATAACAATTACTTGGGGGCTACCCCCAAATTTCAATTGTATGATTTGCTTGAGTAGTAAGTCCTACAAAAATAAGTAAAGGCTTAAAAGATAGCGCGTGCATTGAGCCTGTTGCCCCCGAAATAGTTTTTTATAATTAATAGATAAATTATTGCAAAAATTGTAATAAAACATTTTATTGTAAATTTTTTGCCCTCGCTTATGCGCAGACGATCTCCAACAAGTCTTGCGCTATTTCAGGTAATTCTTCCGGACCCCCTAACATTGCTTTACCGTACATGTATATTTTTACTTGCTCCATTTTTGTGTTAATATAGGTAAATTTAACATTCCACGTACACATTTTGAAACCACTTTATTCAACTCAATCATTATTTAATCGAGTGTAAAAACTAAAACAGAAAGAAAAAACTTGTGCCCATGATACCAGACGTCATTTTTGCAAACAATGATGAAAATTACTCTGGATCCAGTAAGCCTGTTGCAGAAGTGTCCTAAAGAACAATTAAGACAACTCTGCAAATCCAAGAGAAAAAGATGATAAAACTATTAAAAATACTATTGATAATACTAAGTTGGAGATCGTCTGCGCATGCGCGAGGGCAAAAAATTTACAATAAAATGTTTTATTACAATTTTTGCAATAATTTATCTATTAATTATAAAAAACTATTTCGGGGGCAACAGGCGCAATGCACGCGCTATCTTTTAAGCCTTTACTTATTTTTGTAGGACTTACTACTCAAGCAAATCATACAATTGAAATTTGGGGGCAGCCCCCAAGTAATTGTTATTTATAATTAAAAAATAAGGCAACGCGCAAAAAAGTTGAGTTCGCTAATTTGTTGCATTTTTTACGCGCAATCTAATGGTGTAATTTATTTTGGTATTTATAAACTCTGGGGGCCAAATTTATTAGTAGGTTAGTAGCATGGTGTAAGGTTAGTAGACCCCGGGTCACCCGAAATAACAATGTAGATATACAACGGCTATGTAATTTTTGGTAAAGAATGGTTAGTATGTTAGTAATAAGTATTGGGTGCCGGATCTCGATCTCGGTCTCAGAATAAGCCTATTAGACCAAGAGCTAAGGCCGAAGGGTGGTCAAAATTACAACCAGCCGCTACTTTCTGTAAAATTGAGGAACCTTATAATTCGTAAAGACCTAAAATATTTTGGTCATATTTTATAGTGGTAAAGAGTTATGTGGTAATTATAGTAGTGCCATACAATCTTTTTTATTAACCAGCCGCAGCTTACACTAATGAATAGAAAATATAAGGTTATCTCAGGGACGTACCATTTGCGGCAAGATTATAATGCATCTTGTATCCGAAAATCAACCTTCAAAAAATTAGACCCTGCACCCGATCTTATCTATAACACTCATCTAAGATGATTTATGATGCATTGTAGTATTGTAGATACCATTATAGATAAGACTACAATTCTTATATTTTTGGAGGTCGATTTTCGGGTATAATATGCATTATAATCTTGCCGCAAATTGCACTTTTTATTTTTAACAAACTTTAAATTTCTAGCCGTTAGTGTAAGTTGCGGCTGGTTAATAAAAAAGATCATATGGCACAACAATAATCACCACATAACTCTTTACCACTATGAAACATGACCGATTAAACTGGTGGCTGGGTAAAATTGTGATTACCCTTTGGCCTCAGCTCTTGGTCTGTATTATATCGCAGATCGCAGCTCCATAAGTAACGCCAGAGATTAGTAGGGAGATTCAGCGTTGGGTTAGGTGGATTCAATTATTCAATATCGGAACTTTTTCCCTAGATCGTATGTATAGCTATACGATCTAGGAAGAATGTTCCGTCAAGCAGACAGCACAGCAGTGAAAGGGCATTGCCAAAGACGCGCGAAAATTAAAAATTGTAATATTATAGCACAAGCGCTTGTCACCCGATGACCCGGGGTGCTCACTGGCCTCTCTATTAAATAATAAAATATTAATTAACAGCACAAGCACCTATCACCTGATGACCATTGTGCTATTAATTAATAATATATATCGTTTAATAAAGCAACCAGTAAGCGCCTCAGGTCATCGGGTGATAAGCACTTGTGTTAATAATTAATACTTTATTATTTAATAGAGAGGTTAGTTGGCGCCCCTGGTCATTGGGTGATCGGCGTTTGTTTGAATAATTAATACTTTATTATTTAATAGAGAGGCCAGTTAGCGCCCCGGGTCATTGGGTGATAAGCACTTGTGTTATAATATTACAATTTTTAATTTTCGCGCGTCTTTGGCAATGCCCTTTCACTGCTGTGCTGTCTACTCAACGGAACATTCTTCCTAGATCGTATAGCTATATATACGATCTAGGGAAAAAGTCCCGATATTGAATCTGCCTAACCCAACGCTGGGGAGATTGCTGACTGCCATGCTACGGAGTGTGTCCACTTTTTTACAGTGGTTCGAGCGCCTCAGCGCGGCCAAGTGGCCGAAACAGGCGCACATTTTTTCATTTATTTGAGAAGCACGGACACGGACAGCACGGCAGGGGTATGAGAAGAGTGGATTCGCGTGAAAATGTCCATATAGGCGCACATCTTGGAGACGCGTGGAAGGGGTATACCTAATGTTCGCCTACGAGGAGAGGAGTGGAAATGTCGGCTATGTAGCTGTATAAATCTGAGCGCACAGCCAAAGCAAGTGACGACACGAGTTTTTTTCTTTTGAGAGTCTTTTGACTCTGCAACCGAGTACATGCTATGTATATATTTAACTGACTTGCTCTCGCTCTGGCTTCAATGTTATCTATAAATCTTATTTAATTAGATCGTGGAACTAAATGCTCATTAATTATATACACAGAATTTTGATTTCAATACATTATTTTTTAACTCTCCCGTACTCTTAAAATTCCCAAATCCATTTATGTTTTCAAAAAATTAACCATTAATTTATTAATTTCACACATCCTAACTTCTGTAAACTGTAGGACAAGCTCCGGAGGATATCCATGAACATATGTGACTTCGAAAGAGGTACTTCTCGTCCTTCGGATAGCTAAGATGATTAAGGCTTATGCCCCTTCAGAGATTGTTTTGCACTCAAGGGTTCAAATCCACTTCATGGTAGATATTTTTTTTTTTTTTTATTCAATGTATCATTTTGTCTTTATTTCTTTTATTTATGTTTCGTTAATATATATATACATATATATGTAGTCAACATTTTTTTTCGGATAGATCAAAAAAAATTAAATTAATATTGTTACTTTGATACAAGGCAATTCTATAATTTTATGATAATAAAATAACTTCTAAGGATTTTAACATAATTTGTGTATTTTAAAACTCCTAAGAAATTATGAACATCCTTTTCACGACAAAAAAAAGCTGCATGTCTACTGCTATGTACTTAATGTTGAAATTTCATCAGTAAATGAATTTGATGAACACGATAGAAATCAGTTTTGTCAATATTTGAAAAATGTTTGCAAATCTTTAACAAGGTGTGCTATCATTGATTTATTTTTTGACAGCCAGAAGAATGACAATGAATAAAACAGTTCGATGAATAAGTAATAAAATTTATTCGGCAAGATTCTGAGACAAAACGTTTTTTGTAATACCGCAGTATTTTGTTAAAAAATAAAATAAAAATGAATTACCTTTAAGGGTGATGATTGTAATAAACATATTTTTAGGCTTTAGATTATAAAGTAAGTTAAATCATTTATATTGATTGCGAGAAAAGCATCGTAATACTTTTAACAATGATACCATCGGGTGAGTGCAAGAAAGAGTCTTTTTAGAGTAAAAGTCAAGAAAGAGCCTTTTTAAATTTTCGGGCAGAAGAAAGTCCTCTTAAACTAATAGAAAAAGCCTTTTTATACAGAGGTACACTCGCACTGAGGTGTCGGCGTTAATTGGTATAATTAAGCCCAACGAATCGTCGCTCAAGATTATTCTTCGACATTTTTGAGTTCTTATTTGCTCCTTACCCAGCTCTCGGTTGGTCTCGTACCGCTGTACGAATCCACACATTTATTCTATACTGGAGAGCAAAACAAGGAGTTCAACAAAAAGATATCAATGCCTTTTTAACTAACTTGTTTACTTCTATTTTAAGGTAGTAATGTATATGTTTTTATAGATCAATTATGTATATACACACATAAATATAGTAGCAACTTAGAATCAGGGAAATAAAAATTAAAGGCTCTTTCTTATATTCAGTTTGAAAAGGCTCTTCTACACCTATATTACTCTGAGAAGATCGGACTCTTTATTATGCTAACGTGATAAATTATTTAGAATCAGGAATTGTGAGAACTAAAAAAATTTCTTAACTACAAATTTCTGTATTAATAAAAAACTGAGTCTGGGTCTATTTCTGCTAGCAAAAACTTCGATTAAGAGTTACGGGGGATGTTATGATATTTCAATGTTTTAAGAAATTTCTGAAAAAATTTGTATAGATATGTTTCAGTATCATAAATAACATATTAAAATTTCAAAGAGCCTAGATACACCATTTTTGAGAAATTAATCGCGAAGTTGGCCACTTTTACACATGCTTTTAAGAAGGACTTGTCGGAAAATGCACGTTTTTACTCATAACTTTTGAAATTTTTTTAAGAATCTTTTAAAAAATTAAAATGTTAGGGTTTATTATAGTTGAAATAAGTATACTAAAATTGGGGAAGCCTAGCTTCACCGTTTTTAAAATATAACAGTTTAAAGTCCAATTACAACGTTACTAGAATACCTATGTAGTGGTACAGTCTGAGGCGAAAGTTAGGTTAATTTGTTGTTTTAACGTTTGTGTTTACTTTCCCGAGCATTTTCCTGTTACATACACCTAATTTTTAAATTATTTACCTGTTTAGTTAAGAATAATCACAACAAAGACATTTCTAACACGAAAATTCAACTTTGAAATTGACTGTACCACGACAACCCCCTCAAAATAGTATCAACATATACATTTGTAGTGCTAAATCTTTAAAAAATGTACAGTTTTCTGAAAAACTCGACCAATTATTTGTTCTAGTTTTCCATTTTATTCTCAAAATCGTGAAGTATTCAAACTATTATTGTTTACTGTATTTAAGTGCATACTTCTTTATGATAAATTAATTCAGCTATGATTCTCAAAAATTAATATGTAGAGCTATGAAAAAGGCATATTAAAGATTTTAAAGTTAAGCTACTCGTCGTGAGAGTTCCGCGAACTTTTTAATAAAAGCAACCTATGTCATGTGGTTGAAGATACCGATAATGCGATTGTTACTATAACTGCAAAAAAAAAAAAAAAATTTGCTGCCTTGCGTTGTATGGCAAGAGGTGTTTTTTGATGTTTATCTTATCAACTACAAACAATCGAATAAATTTATGGGAATCATTATTGTGTGTTGCATACGATGTAAAATTAATTAATCGATTGCTATAGTTAAAAGAGCAATTTCAATTGTGAAATTTTAATATTTTGTATAGTTATTTATCTATAAAAATATATATAGTGCCACCTTTAAAACAGAGGAAAAAAAATTGTTAACTGTATATGATTTACGCACTGTCAAAAAATTTTGGTAACTATTTCTGAAAAATTACAATAACAATTGATTGTAGGTAAAAAGATTAATTGTTTACACAGAATACAAATTTTTTTTTTAAACCATACTCTAGAGTTACAAGTGATTGAAACTAGTATGTATTGAATAAAAAAATTAAGCTTCGTTCAGTCTCTGTAAGACTCTTTAATCTAAAATACGCACTATTTATAAGACATCTTTATTTTAAATAATTTTATAAATGTTTTTTTGTGAAACTAACTTTTTTGGTAGTGTTGGTTTATTATTTAAGTAATTGTACATGTAGTTGTTTGTATGAAATGTGTGTATTTGAGTTTATGTATATATATATGAAGTCTTCCACGCCATTTGAGACGTTTATGAAAATTTTTTTGTTAAAGCTTATGTTGGAATCGCTAGACAGTGCATTGGTTGACTAGACCTTACTTGTAATTAATGCTTTCTAGATTCTCATAATGACTTATGTGATTATTAAAAAAAATAACTATTTAACACAGCACTATTTTTCCCAATCCATTTGACGATGCGCAAAAAACAATGATTAAAAAAAGTACACTTCAGCGTGTATTTTCTTCCGCTTAATTAATTAATAATACTTTTTATTTGTATGCAATTAATTTAATGCATTTTTTAAGGTTATAAAGTGTAAAAAAATTTTTTTACCGCATTAAATCTTTTTATTCATTATTATTTTTATTCAAACTTATTAAATTTTAACCTATGAAACGGAAAAACAAGCATGTGCTTAAAATCTCAAGACTCTACGCAAGGTGATTGATGGTACTAAACATATTGCCACCAGGTACGAAAACTAGTATTTTCCAAATATTTATCCTTATTTTTTAACAGTCCTAGATGACTTGAAATATTTCCCGTATTTAAAGATATTTGTGTATGTCTGAGCGTGAGTCAACGTTAGCCATTCATACACTGCCTTTAGCCAAAGTTTCAATGCAGAATCAAAGATTAATCAATAAATGTTATCGATTATTATTGAAACTGTTCAATCAATGTTAATTCAAAAAAATAGTATTTTTGGGAACAGAAAGTTTACATTAAATTATATGGTAACTCACCTTGAATTTTGTCCATTTACAATTTTGCGTAAACTACGATTGTGGTAATTCACTGGAAAATTTTTTTAAAAAGAATAGGCTTTTTTTTAATAATCGATTTTAATGATGCGACCAGACGGCAAAGATGTTAAGGATCTTTATCTTTGGAGAGAGCAATGTTTTTTTTTTTTTTTTTGTTTTGCATTTTTTGATGCTCAATATGATCAAGACTAGGAATTTTAATGAATGATTTGTATAAAAAAGAACTTATTTTAAAAAAAAGTCCATTATATCGTTTCTCCTGCCTGTATTTTGTGATACATACCTAATTCATCTTTTAATCGTTATTGAATTATCTTAAAGATAAGACTTGTTGAAAGCTACTAAGTCTGTTTGTTTACTTGCAAACAGTGTTGAAAATTAAAAAGGGCATCCTTTTAACGTATGATAATTCTACAACAAAAATACGTAGAAGTCTGAAACTATTAGGAACTTCTGGTTATAATGATATTTAAAAAATACTCTAAATTGAAGTGCGAAAAAAAAAACACTTTCCAATAAGACTTGAACCCCCGTCTTCTTGCACACTGGGCGAGCCCCTTACCCACTCTGCTATGAGCGAGTGCAAGTAAACAAACGGACTAAGCGACTTTCAACAAGTCTTCTGTTTTAGATAATTAGTTAAAGATCAAAAAATGCATTTGGTGTACATCGAAAAATACGCCCAAGAAAAATAATGTAAAAGGTTTTAAGAAAAATTTTTTTTACAAATTGTTAATTTGAAAAATGTTTCTCACAATTTGAGAAGTGCGCATAGTCATCATCGTGTTTAGCATGAGAAAAAACATAAAAACCAATGAAAACATAAAAACCAATCAAAACATTGCTTTATCCAAAGAAATAGACCTACAAACGCCTACCATCTGGTGTGGATAGAGTTAACCAAGTGACATTTGCATAAGTGATATTCTTGAAGCTACCATTCTTTCAGATAAATTATACAGATGATTTGGAAGACAGTTCCACTTTGAAAAATA
Organism: Copidosoma floridanum; assembly: GCF_000648655.2. The sequence goes on from NW_019379676.1 coordinate 160,239, forward strand.
CCGTTGTTGATAATACATATGATAAATTTGACGAAGTTGATGACAGTAACTGGGATGACAAAATATTAAGATATGAGGTAACTTCCAAAACGCACAATGTCCCAGACCTGGAAATGAAAATTATGGAGCAACAGAAAGAAATTTCTAATTTGAAAAAAGTGGTCACTAAAAAGGAAAGTAAAATTACTAAAATGCAGGAGCAATTAAGTGAGCTTGATTCATCTGCTACTGAGGCAAAAACGCAAAACAGACATCTACGATTAGTTGTTAAACAACTAGAAAAGGAACATTTAAGCTTAAAACAGTCACACTTGAATTCAAATGATGCGGCAGTAGCAAGAGCAGGTTAGTTGTTTAACTAAAATCAGAATAATATTTTATTTACTGGTTTACTCACTTTGACACAGCAGAAACATTGCTTCCATCGAAATAAATTGTCCAATTAGACAGTTTTTTGCATATGTGGGGGGAGTGATTTTTTTCAGGTAGTTGCCTGAAGTAGCAATATCACACATTATTTCTTTTTGATCAACCGTTTATGGCGTTAGATCTTGTACGTTCCAAATGGCTGGATGCCCCGCAGATCTAAGACTATTTCTGGTTAACCAAAGGGAGACAATGTGCGATGTTTCTATTAAGAGCTAGTGCCAGGAAATAATGACTTTTCCCTACGTGTAGTACTGTATTTTGAGCTTGCTCCAAAATGAGCACTAACAGTTTCTCCTGCTAAAAATGTTGGACTGCAACTGATCAATCCGTCGTAAGGTAAATATCCCGATTATGACCACGAATTTCATCATACTTGTTTCTTTAACTTTTTTTCTTAATTGTGAGCTTCAATGGTAAAAATTTTTGTTTTTACTAGTGCGCTATTTACCATTATTATTCTAATTTGAGAATTTGGTTCCTAATTATTGAATTACTTTGTTTTAAAAAAAGATTATAAGACCAAAATGTACATAACTATGAAATATTGTACCTATTGTTTTACAATTATGTCCCTTTTTATTAAACTTTCTTATAAACATGAATTTAGTATAATATTTGAAGACAGTTAAAGTTTTTTCACTTGCATAACATCCTTGTATTAATCAAAAAGAGCTGTGACAATTTTTTATTAAAATAGTTTTTTTATCAAGTAAGTTGCATAACAAATACATGAATTCTCATGTTTCACGAATAGCAACATGTTTCACGAATAGGGATATTTACCTTATGTTGTAAAATCAAACCTTTAATTCAATACTAATTGCTATCTCCCATTAATAATAGAATTAATTATTAATTGTTAAAAAATAGCTGTTTTGGGCTAAGGTAGTACGCCCGTATGCTAAAAAACTACTCATCGTATTGTATCGTAAGTGATACCACATATTTTTGCTGAAATACATGATGTAACTTATGAGCAAAATGTTTTTAAAAAAATGTTAATTTTATACATAAATATGCACTCCTTTCACTTGCTCCTTTGTTATCATAAATAAACTTAAAAAACAAACTTGGGATTATGGAGCTTGACTATTTATTAACATTTTATTTACATTCCATCAATATTTTGCTGTCTGGCTGACTGCCTCTTCAGGATTAGAAATCTACTATTATAAAAAAATACAGCTTAGTAAAAGTTAAAAAGAAGTAAAACAATTAATCTAATATATATATACTATNATTTGCTCATTGCTTTTTTTTTCGTGTATTTATGCATAAATTTATGCATAAATTTGTGCATAAATAGGGGGCGAATTTCATGCATATTATTATGCACAAGCTTTTGCATAACTTTATGTATAAATTTATGCATAATTTTATGCATATTTTAATGCATAAAATTATGCATATAATTTTGGTAAGGGAAGCTTCGTTCAGTCTCTGTAAGACTCTTTAATCTAAAATACGCACTATTTATAAAGACTAAAGAATCTACTTCCATGTTTGTATATACAATCAGGCACGCTTAGTCCCAATAAAAAGTTATTTGCATTTTTACTTAATTAGTCAAGCTTTTCCGCAAAATTATAGCAAATGAATTTCACCAAAAATGTGTGTTTAATTGAAAACGTGAAGAAAAGTACGCTATTACATTTTCAGTTTGTACAGAGTGCCTTCATGACGATGTAGGTATAACATTGCGGACCTGTTTAAGAAATAATGTTTCTTTATATAACTTATTAGACAAGTACAGTAATGTTTAGTGAACGTTAACATTCAAACATTTTTTTAATCGACAGTGTGAGGAAAAGTAGGCAATAATAAATTTTAATTACACCCTGCTTACAGCAATCACGCGATCATTGCGCGATTGCCTTACGATTATCTTGCGATTATTACGCGATTGACTCGCGATACTCACGTGAGAAATTGTACAGATTTCTCACGTAACAATCGCGTCATAATCGCACGATTTTGGCGAAATAATTGGAGCGAAAAATATTATGCAATGTTTTGGTCCACATCACTGTTTAAAAAAGACTATGGCCAATGATTTTCCAATAAAGTTTACCTATTAATAGTATCGTATATGCATACAAGTTAGCCGCTCACATTGGTTAGATAGAGCGCCATGATACTACATTTTTGATCAATTACATTTGGTAACTATTTACAGTTCGTATGTAAAAGATAAATGTTGTGCGGAAAATAATCTTTAGCTTGTACACCCGAGATAATGTGATTTGTTCTTGTCACTTGCCCTGAACGGCAACATCGCACATTATTTTTGCTTGATCAATCAGGGGTGGCGTTAGATAGAGAAGCCAGGTTTCTAACAGCGTTGGGTGAAGAGGATTCCCGCAGTGAAAATTACGGTCAGTAACATGAAAGTTACTGTCACTAACATATACCAATCTATAAAGTGTTGGGAAAGCGAATGGGCAGAGAAGGGGGGGGGGGCATTCCAGAGGTTCTCACCGGTGCTCCCAAATGTGACTGACAAACATGTAAAAAATAACACAAACGCTTATCACCTCATAACCCGGGACACTTACTGGTCGCTTTAATTATTTATAGCAAACATACAAATAAGACAAGCGCCAATCCCCACTTAACCCGGGGTGCTTACTAGTCACTTACTTATTTTACAATAAATAAAAAAATAAGGCAAGCGACAATCACCTGGCAACTCGGGGCGCTTACTGGTAGCATTGATTATTATTAAAAATCATCAAATAACAATTCAAGCGCAAATTGAGCGCAACCAGGAGTGAGCAGTGAGTATCATGGATAGTCAGGTGAATAGGACTCGCGTAGCTACTTAATAAATCTTATTAATAAGTACAGCGACCAAAAAGCACCCCGGGTTGTGCGGTGATTGGCGCTTGTCCTATTATTATATTTATTATAAATAATTGAAGTGATCAGTAAGTGCCTCGAATTTCCTGGTGATTGTCGATTGTCTAAATGTTAATTAATAATTATGATCCATAGTATCAAATTTGTTTCTTAATATTATTATACCAGATGTTAATTTTGTTCTGTCTCATTTTCATAAGAGCAGTGTCAGAGTATTATCGGGATTAATGGAAAATGTTATTCGGTAAAGGTTCTTCTAAGACTCTTATCGTATATTGGAATATTTAATTTTGTCAAAGAAATGATAGATCTTTCAATTGACAGTACTTAAACCAAATAAAAACAAACGTGAAACGTACTTAAATTTAAGGTTTTAATCCGAATGAATTATTTCTGTTAAAAACTGTTCTTAAAACTGTTATCAGTCAGATGTTACGCGATACATAAGCACTGGTCTTAAATGGGACTGCGCGACACTGTAGCGTCAAACGGAGCACGTCCAATATTTCTAGTAGAAGCTTAGTGGCTTGCTTGTCGGATCAAATATAACTTTTACTATTGAAAAATCTAATTTTAATAAATGTAACTACTATTCATATTTAATTTGTGTATACATTTTCTGTAGATTTCATGCAAATTATACATATTGCTCAGGAGGGATTGAGTCGCTTAAAAAAAGACGAGCACAAAAGCATTGGAACAAAACCTCTAGTAAACGTCTCAAATCGTAATAGTGAACATGAGTCTTCAAGTAGTGATCAAATTGATTTTGGCAAGGTAAGATAAAGCTAAATAGATTTTTTTTTAACTGGTAAGTCCCGAATATAGATCAACTAGCGGCCCCCCGTCTCGGCTTCGCCCGAGACTTACTAAATGGAACACCGTAGTGTGTTGACATGTAATGTGAATCGTTTTCAGTTAGAAATTTTACATCTATTCCTGACACTTCTAAGGACAAAAATCTTCTTATTAAAAACATATCGTTTGGAATCCATACAGTTTACTTGGTCAAATAATAAGTTGTAAAAATAAAAAAAAATATAACTATGCTGAAAAGTACCGTGCACTCCTTATGACATAAAATAATTGTTTACCATAAGGGGCCGTTGATTTGCAGTTTCTCCAGTATCGTTTATGAAAAGGGCTATTATTTAAAGCTGTTAACATTAAAAACTCCCAAAAAATGTATATTAAAAAAAAAAAATTTTTCCTCTTATCTCACAACTTTATTATCAGAGCAACAAAGTCCTGGAGCTTCATCTCTACATATTCTATCGACACAAAAATACAAATATATAATCTACCTACTTAAAAATCTGGAAGATTTAAGAGATTATTGTGAGGGTACTGATTAAAAAGCCGATCTCTCACGCAATAGATTCTTTATTTGTCAATTTTGAAGCTGCTGTTTCAATCTCCATAAATGTTCTGTGTCAGTTTCTTAACGCCTAAAATTGTATTCATTAGATGCATATAAAGTTTTCCTTTTAATTTTCCCTCTTGCAACTTTTGTTATAGTTAATACTTTTGTGAGCCCTAAAGGTTGTTTTTTTCAACTTTGTTAAGTTCTAATATATTTGTTGGCACGGTAGTTCAACGTCCGATCGCCCTAAAAAAGACCGGTGAGCTTCTTAAGTAAACTCTTTCTTGACTTAAGTTTACAGCAATTGTGACTGCCTGGATACCTCAGAGTGATCTTCTCTGGCCTGCTATTGAAGCCCCAGACTGATTGGGAGAAAAATTGCATAGTCGAAATCTTTGGAGCTAATTGTAGAGATCTTTTCCAACGTCTCCTGGAGTATAACGTCGAAAACGTTGGTGTCTAAAGCACCTTCTTTTTTTGCAGACTCAGTTGTTTTGGTAATCTAAGGTGGGAAGATTGGTTCGTGATGCTTACCCGCTAGAGACTGTCCCGGTGGCTTAATTTTTTTTTCCTTCATAGCTTTTAGGTTCGCCTAGCGCAGACCTTGGAGAGGATCGGTGATTCCTAGTTCAATGCTTAGAATCGAGAGGGTAATATGGGGGCTTTGATCACCGGGGTTCCCAGCATTGCGACGAACAACTACGCTAGTGACGACTGCCAGTGAATGATTGACTTGGTTTAATAGTGGCCGTCTTTAGTTAAAATAGTCTTTTAGTTGACGAATCGTTTCTGGAAATGGTGGAGTAAGAATGTATTTGTTGGAAGGTAGTTTAAACTGAGGTGGCCCTTAATAGAATCAATGAGATCGATGGTTACGTAGGGAACGTAAATACTTATAATGGCCCTGGAAAGGGCCAGTGGTGATACTTCCAGCTATTCCTTATTATTATTATTGTTGATGAAGAGCTGGCTGCAGATAGCTTGACTCTTACCCTCGAAGTCTCTGTGTACGGAGACCGTGATTGAGGGTGGTACGCTGCTCAAAGAATACCTCTCGTCTTCTGGTCGTTCCCCGGATAACCAACCGCTCATCGTTAGTCGGAAAAGTGGGCATAGAGAATACCTTGTCTGTGGGTATGCCGTTGAGACGACCACTGAGAAGGAAGCCGTTGTGGCTGTCCGTGCTCCTCAGGGCTGTCTTCTCTGGCCTCTGGCTTATATTTAAAGTAACAAATTCTCAGACAGCACCAGGCCTGAAGGTGGAACGGCCGCATAACTCTGAAGTGTTGAAGCAGGTTGTGCTCTGGCTAGACATGTCTTCTGGTATTCCACCGAAGACGTTGTCGGTTAGATTAAATTATTATTGGTAGCACTCATCAACCCTAGAGGATCAGGGTGAAAGTAGCCTTAGTTACTTTCCCGTCGGAGAAGAGTGTCGTTAGTAACCGGGATACCGAGCTGCACGACTATCATCTATATTTTCGATGCAGCTCGATGAACTGCTGTTAGACGTCTACCGAAGCTTCCAAGATGCTCCGGCCTATTATAACCATACTTATTCAATTCTGTTGCACGTAGTTTCGATTTTCTGTCGATGCCACTTAGCGGATCTTATTGAACTAACGTGAAAAGCTGGCATGTTTGAGCAGAACTTAGAGCTTATTTATTGCTATTGTTATTAAATTTTTCAAGATAAAAACGATACTATAACCATCTAGGAAGTGTCATGAATCAGTGTGCAAAATTTCAGCAAAATCGGTTCTGTAGTTTTCGCGGTTAGCGATTACAACGGTTTTAGCGACTTTGCTGTATATATTAGTAAGATAAGAGTATCCTTTTACAAAGTATTTTT
>NW_019379676.1:167617-233314 GCF_000648655.2 Copidosoma floridanum
TAGGAATAGCTGCTTGTGTTATTATTTTATTAATTATCAATAATTAAAGAAATCAGTAACCCCCCTGGGTTGTGTGAAGATATCTAGTTGCCTCATTTTATTATTTTTTAAATAATTAAAGCAACCAGTAAGCGCCCTGCGTTGCCGGGTGATTGTCGCTTGCTTTATTACTTTATTTATTGTAAAATAAGTAAGCGACCAGTAAGTATTAATTTGTAAGGTTCACGCGTTTTTTTTTCATAAGGCTTCCTTTAGAACTATTTGTCTTAAAAGATAGAATATATATTTTCCATGTAATTATTTTTTTTCGTGGTAACAAACATTATTTTTGTAAGTTTTTTCGTAAAATCCCACGTGAGAACCGACGTGGGCACCTACGACGTTCCCACGTAGATACTTTTTTTAGGGCGAGGAATCAATGAAGCTGCAATAAGTTGTGATTAGTTGACAAATTTGGGACACAAATAATAATTCGTACTCTTTAAAAGTGCTTTGTAAGTACTTATATTAATTTGTCTAATCAAATTATCATTTTCTACCCGTCATTCACAACTTACTATACAATAAACTGTAAATTGATCTATTTTCCAGGTTAAACACTTTACACTTGTTAATATTGTTTCAGATTACAATATTGTTAATAATTTGAAAAAATCTTAGTCCCCCAGTTGATAAAACATAAGCTCACATAGATAAGCTTTTAAAATAAATATATTTTTACTACGCAATTACAGCAATATGAGAAATTTTGTACAGCCATTAACTGTATTTATTCAGCACTGGCAACTGTACATTAAAATTCTTGCAGTCCACCAATTGATCAATTGAGCAGTATCTTAGTCAACATCTACAATTGAACGCATAAACTCTTATAGTCGCTAAATGTACAGATTAGTGGTGAAAACATTGCATATTTTTCGCTCCAATTATTTCGCCAACATAGCGCGATTATCACGCGATCGTTACGTGAGAAAGCTGTACAATTCGTCACGCGCGTATCACGAGTCAATCGCGTAATAATCGGAAGATAATCATGTGGCGATCGTGCAATAATCGCGTGATTGCTGTAAGCAAGGCAGAGGAAGAATGATAAAAGAAAATTGTAACTGATCATCGAACGTGGTTATCTGTCTTTCTTGCCCGTTGCCAAAGGTGAAAATGTGCGAAAGAGACAGATACCCACATTAGATGCTGTGTTTCCTTCTACTTGTGCTTCAGCGCCGTACCTAAGAACGAGCAGTCTATATTTCTTATGTGTCTGTGGAATTATGGATGCAACAGTTTCCGACAGTCCTATTTAGAACTAATGGTAATGTGTCACGTCTAGGTGAAGAGCTTCATATGAGTTGAATTTTGCATTAAGTTGGTAACATAGATATAAAAGAATTATAGACAGCTCGTTCTTATGTACGGCGCTGAAGCACAAGTAGAAAGAGACACAGAATTGAGCGTGGATATCTGTCTCTTTCGCATATTGCCGGGAAAGTTTCAGCAGCCAGATTTAGCAGAGATGAGTAAAGAGATTGCTAACGCCAATGCTATGACGCGCGACGACTTTTTGGCACTGATCGGAGAGCCCCACCACTGCCAGCCGTCGAACCGGGCGCGGGCGCACATCTTACTACTCGTATCGGACTGTCCGATTTCTTGTGAGTTTTAAAATGTATGAATTATACTTACATCTTAAGAAATTTATTTTATTATTATGAAATTGCGAAATGGCCTTGCCAACGAGAAGTATTAACTTACTAAATTATTGAATAGATTTAGTATAAAAAATACATTTATTTCAACGTATCGAAAAAAAAAAAAAAAAAGGTAACATTATTTATAAATTTGAATAATAAACAAATAAAAGAAATTTAACCAAAACGATGAACTACATTAAAAAAAAAAAATCTTCAGAAAGTTGGAATCGATCCCGTGATAGCAAAATAATTCGAGAGGCGGTACAAGTATCAAGCAACTTAGCTACCAAAACTTCGTTGACAGTCATCTTAAAGCCACTTATATTCATTAAAAACCTTTAGAGCTTGTCCTACAGTTCATAACAATTATGAGGGAAAATAAAAAATTAGTGATTATAACTGAATTACCATCCTTAAAAAAATAGCTGAACATTTTTTCAAAATAATATTGAATTTCAAAATAAGTATTAAAAGTAGTGGAAAAAAAAAAGAGCGGGAGCAAAAATCAGTTTAATATATATATACGATTTACTCAGTTGCAGTCAAAAGAGAAAAACTCGTGTCGTCGCTTGCTTTGGCTGTGCGCTCAGATATATAGCTATAGTCAACATTTCCACTCCTCTCCTCGTAGACACACATGCGGTATACCCCTTCCACGTCTCTCCAAAATGTGCGCCTATATGACCATTTCCATGCGAATCCATTCCTCTTCTCTTAGGCGCACGATGTCTGATACGAGTAGTAAGATGTGCGCCCGGTTCGACGGCTGGCAGCGGCGGGGCGTTCCAATCAGTGCCAAAAAGTCGTCTCGCATCGTAGCATTGGCGTTAGCAATCTCTCTACTCATCTCTGAGATTTAGTTTACGTAGGCTGCAGTTACATATGGAGCGCAATAGAGCAAGCAGGATAGAATTGTCCCCACAAGTGACTGTGTTAAGTCTATTGCGCTGCAGGATAGCCCTAATTGTGCACGTAGCGAATAAGCGACTGTGTTAAGTCTATTGCGCTGCAGGATAGCCCTACTGCGCGGCGCAACAGGCTTAACACAGTCGCTTATTCGCTACGTGCACAATTTTGAAGCAGCGCCATCATAGGGAAAAACGACAACAATTGGTCTGGCACAGCAGAAGGCAATATTCGCGATATGTGCTTGATACCTATAGGAACCCAGTACCTCGATAGATACACGAAAGGTTCTGTGTTTATTATATCACGAATTAATACAATGTCTCAAGTGGTACAATCCTATGTGAATAACTAAAGACAAAATTTGTACTACACGCACTATAAGCGCTAAGTATGTCCGTGTGTACTGTCTACTGTGTGATACGAGATATGTTTTATTAGTTTGCAATGTAGTCAACACAGACCTCCTCTGACCAATCACAGAGCTCCGTTAGCCCTATACCGGCGTGTTCACACAGTATGTACACACGTTCATACGATACGCTTAGAGGATCAGACCCCAGCTAAAAACTCTAAGAAATACACAGTATCCAATGTATTTCACTGCGTTTTTTAATGAACATGCCTGAGTAAAATGTGTACATTCTACTCATAATTTTATTAAAAATTTAACCCTTAGAATGGTTGTTGATGTATAAACACATAACTTTCTGATGATAGCAATACTTAGCAGTCTGCTAGCAGAAGACAAACCTATCGTTTAGTTTCACATATTAGCACAGGTATTGCTGCGATCACTTTTTCAGCTTGTGCACGTAGCGAATGGGGACAATACGGAAGCCCGTATGGCTCATGCACGCTCCATGTTGCGCGAGCACATACGGAAGCAAAAAATATGCTTGCTCTACCTAAGGAAGCGCACTTGCGCACTGTGCTGCTTGCTCCTGTTTTAGGAGTCTGTCTACAATGTATCGATGGTTCGTTGCGCTGCGTTACGCTCCTACACGACGTATTGTTTTATGAGCTTAAGGCACATTATAATTTAGTAGAAGCTAACCTATTCTTTTGTTTACAACATCTTAATTGGGTTTTACTTATTACTGTTTTTATTTTTATTTCAATTTCGATTTATTCGATTTATTTCGAGAAATATTTCGATGTAGCCATACGAGTATCAACTTACTATTAGTGTTACTCGAAGGATTAAATCTCGGATTAAATACTTGATATTCGTCAATGTTATTGTCAAGGACAATTTTGTTATCTTTAATGGATAACCCTATCACATCGCCGTTTTGTATATATGTTAATGACGTTGCTTCTGGAAAATATAAATGTAACGTTGACAATTCCAACTTTCCATTTGTAACCTCCAATTTCACAGATACGTTGTTTTCTACAACTTTCACGTAGCGAGACATGTTTGCCTATGATTCTTAATAGAGTATTCACAAGACATTAAACAACTCAAGAACGACAAGAACACCAATATTATTAACAAAAGAATAGGTTAGCTTTTACTAAATTATAATGTGCCTTAAGCTCATAAAACAATACGTCGTGTAGGAGCGTAACGCAGCGCAACGAACCATCGATACATTGTAGACAGACTCCTAAAACAGGAGCAAGCAGCACAGCGTGCAAGTGCGCTTCCTTAGGTGGAGCAAGCACATTTTTTGCTTCCGTATGTGCTCGCGCAACATGGAGCGCGCATGAGCCATACGGGCTTCCGTAGGACAATCTTATCCTGCTCGCTCTATTGCGCTTCATGTGACTGCAGCCTTACCCCCACCGTTAAGGCCTACGCAGTCAATTTAACATAAGGTGCACAGTGCACAGTGCACAAGAATAACACTGGTTGGTATATCTATATCTGCGAAAACGTAAAACACAACGCGTTGTGCATTATGTATATAGGTATATCAACCAATGTTATTCTTGTGCACTGTGCACTGTGCACCTTAAGACTTGTGAAGTTGGCGCCCGTAAATATTAAATATTAAAATTTTGCACCCATTTAGGGCTCAAACGATTCCTCCTTACTTGCGGATTTATCCTCTACTTGAATTTTCATTTGCGGATCAATAGTTTGAGAGATATTTGCAAAATAAAAAGTCAAAAATGAGCGCGGCGCTGAAGTACAAAAAACTTTGTTTTAAGTGCTAAATTGGATTAAAATCCAATTCTACCTGTACGATTCGATTCCTCCTCATTTGTGGATTACGGAGATATATAAATTAATGTAATTAAATTTCACAAAGTTTGTAAATGATGAATTTAATCATTGAGTGAGAGAATCTAGTAACTTTTGTCTAGTGACTTTTGGTCCAGTGCTCCGTTCCTGTTGTTCGGTACATGTCGTTTACTCCGTACTGCGCACTGCGGGTTCTACAAAATATTTATCAGGATAGAAAACTTTAATAGGTATATTAATCTATTAATTATCAGTTATAAGTTATTCAGCCTTTGGGTCAATACACACACACACATACATTACATAGTTCAAACTCAAGGAAAAATTTATTTGTCAATAGGTACAGATTTTTTATCTTAAGAATCTAATATCTGGAATCTATTGTGGCAAACACTGTGGACTGATATTTATTCATTACGCGCGAAATTTCAATATTTGTTGTTATGTAAGAAACAAATAACAATACAACTAAAAAGTAGCAGTACAGCTATAATCATTACAAGACAAGCCACAGGTAAGCACACAAGTAATAATTTTGTTTGGACAAGTTTTAGAAAACAGCTCAAGCATTCAAATTTCGCGCGTAAATGATCAATCAGGCGAATTGAAGATCAAGTTACCGACCAGTGGAAACGGATCAAAGTGGCACAGGCTGTGTTTGCCTAATTAAGGCTTTGTTTGTTATTAAGTCTGTTAAGGTCACGTGATCATTTATCATAAGTGCGAGGGAGACAGCATGATATCACCGTCTCACTCGCACTTATCATAAACATTTATAGCAACATATATATATCAGAATAGTGATGCTATACCTAGGGAATCGAACAGCACACGCACTTGTGAGGAGCATCAAAACCGCGATTAAAACGAAAGTTTCAATTACAGCAGTGAAGAAACAATTCCACATAATGTTTTGGAGAGTGGCCTGAACTCAAATTCGACTTCAAGTAATTCGTCGTTGATTCATTATCATACACAAGATCAGGTCAATCCTTGTGGGCATGAGAATTCTGCATCGTCACAAAATGATGTAAGTTGTACCAATAACAATATATGTATTTGATTTACTATATATACATAAAAGTGTCACAATGCATAAGCTAACATGTAAATTTATTACAACTTTTTACTGTAATCCAAGCCAAAGTTTATTTATTGCAGAGTCTTAGTGAACATAGCACGGAACTGAGTCGAGTAAGGGAGGAATCTTTTTTTGAACTGAATCACATGGATCCAATATGTCTCTATGAGGTAAGCATATTTTATTCATTCAATACAAGTAGACTACAGCACTCGTTTCCACAAAGTGTAAATTGCGATGAACCCCGAATTTATTGTGATTTAGAGGCTTGCGTCTAGTTTTTTTTTCTCACTTTATTCAACGTTTCCAAATTGTTCTTTGTTTGTAGAATCTAGATACCCAGAATCAAATGTTATAGATTTTGTTTCTTATTTACTTAAAAAACACGCCAAAAATAGTTTCAAACTTTCACATGCTAGATATTTTGGAAAGTGTTACCCCACCAATGACAAATGGATTGAACGGCTTTCATTATCACTAAGCGCCAGACCATATGTAAAAATGTTTAAGCAAGGGTGCTTATTTACTTTATGTAAAAAGAGCAGACTGCGATCAGATAATTCTTATGGTTTAACAGTAGATGGAGATTATGTTAAACTTTTAGAATTTATCGTGGATTCAAATGAATCGAAAGAGTATACACTTTGTTATCCATTAGAAGTGGATCAATCTGACGATCCTTCGAAGCGAATAATCAGCGTATCGCAAGTATTAACACCTATGGATACTGATAGTATTCAAAAGGTGTGTGTTCATATCGTCTCAGAGATGCTTCCCGCAGAGAGTACGTTTGTGCTGTTCCAAATTTTTTGTACGTGTAAAGGCTCATTCCAATCTTCACAGTTTATAATTTGCATTAGCATTTTTCGTACCATATAATTATGAAGAAATTGTATAAGAAATCAAAACTTTTATATCGAATATTATGTACATAAGACATTTGATAAATAAAAAATGTTAATTTTTTTGAAACTGAAAATTTATACCTATCATTTTTTGAGAAATAATTACATATCTACTTTATCACTAAGTTTATGTTCACATTAAGAGTGATTGTTAGTAAAAAACAAATTAATGTAAAAAAGTTTACGTATATACGTGTATTCCATACATATAATTTACACCCGTATACATATCAAGTATATGTTTACGTATAATTTGCACCAAAAAATTTGTGTGTATTTTTACGTGTAATTATACGTATATCTTACAGGTATAAATTATACATGTAGGATATAACCACATATTTTCAGTTGGGGGGTTATCACGTGACCATGGTGTAAGAATAGACAGGTGGGCCGAAGGCCTACCTCAACGCATTGTAAAAAAAGTTCAAATTTTGTCGCAGTACCGATACTAGCCACCAGAGGGATCCGTGTCGTGCAGGCTATTGATAGTATGAAAATTTTTTTTTTCTTTTTTCTTTTTTTTTTTTTATATAGTCATACTGACCATTATAAAAACTGCCTCTACTACTCGAAACCACCTAGCGGATTTTAGATGTACTGCGACACAAATTGGACTCGATAGAGGCGGGCCTTCGGCCCACCTGTCTATTCTTACACCATGCACGTGACCTTAACATTTTACAAACGGAGCCTATGCAAACACAGCCCCAGTAATAAATTTACAAGTACTTAATTAAAAAAAATGTTTTGTAAATGGGTTTACACTAGATTGCATAGTCATCAAAAAATGTGTGTGTGTGTGTGTGTATTGACCCAAAGGCTGAATAACTTATAACTGATAATTAATAGATTAATATACCTACTAAAGTTTTCTATCCTGATAAAAATTTTGTAGAACCCGCAGTGCGCAGTACGGAGTAAACGACATGTACCGAACAACAGGAACGGAGCACTGGACCAAAAGTCACTAGACAAAAGTTACTAGATTCTCTCACTCAATGATTAAATTCATCATTTACAAACTTTGTGACATTTAATTACATATTAATTTATATACCTCCGTAATCCGCAAGTAAGCAGGAATCGTTTAAGCCCTAAATGGGTGCAAAATATTAATATTTAATATTTACGGGCGCCAACTTCACAAGTCTGCATCAGCTGGTCTTAGTTTACTGACCCCTAACTTTGGCAATGTGCGAGAGAGACAGAAACCCACGTTCGATGTTGTGTCTCTTTTTACTTGTGCTTCCGCGCCGTACGTAAGAACGAGCAGTCTATTTTTCCTATATGTCTATGAGTGCCACACGTAATAATGAGCAGTCTGTATTTCTTATATGTCTATTGTTGGTTACGAAAAAGACGTGCGCCCGACTTTAGAATTTTGAAACGATTCAAAACTAAATCGTTCGGGCACCCTGAGCCTGGGCGCCCACATTTTTAAATACACTCATAAGAACGAGCAGTCTATACTTCTTACATAGCTATGGTAGAAAGAGCCATGTTTGTACATGCATTTATGCATTAGCTCATTGCACGCCAAAGAAATAAAGGTTTTTTTGTTAAAATAAAGTTTGCCTGGGTATATTTATTGATAACTATATTGTTACATATGTGGTTACGAGAAGGGTGATAATGATGATGCTGCGGCTCCTGAGATTCCAAGATAAGTAATCTTGATGTCCAAGATTCAAGAGCTTATTGCGATGGATTATGGGTATGTAGCTTTCCATCACCATAGGGACAAGGACATTCACAATCGTTGCTGCGGTGGCAAGCTCTGGTGCATCAAGGTTTACAACTCTCCTTCATCATCTTGTTTATTATGACACATTATGCTCTATGCTACTACTGAGGCTGCTGTTACTGTTGTCTAAACGGGTTCACGTGTCACATATTTGAGTAATTCGTTCTACCCTTTTTTTTTTTTTCATTCTTTTTTCAGGACATATGTGGCATTATTTGTGCTGTTCTCACTTGGCTGCTCATCATTTATGCTGAATTCGTCGTCATGGCAGTTATCCTTGTGCCCACGATCAACACCATTTACTCTAGTCTAAATGTAGCGATATTCCAGTTGCTAACTCTTCTGGCCTTCATTTCTCACCTAAAGACCATGTTCACGGACCCAGTAAGCGTACAGTCGATCTCTCTCGCTCTCTCTATCCCTCTTTGTGTGTGTTACTTTATATTAGTTATATTATCTATGTCAGTTTTTTAAAAATGATTTCATACATTGTTAAACAAACAAACTATTAGTATTATTTGGACTTGGTAAAGTAATGTAAGCTTTAACTATTTTACTTATGTATCAAGTGTCTTAGTTGTTTCCTGGAACGTGCATACATTTATGCTTTTTTTAAATCAGTTAGTTATCAGCTTTACTTTTCAAGGGTGCAGTACCCAAAGGCAATGCTACAAAAGAAATGATACAACAAATGGGATTCAGAGAAGGTCAAGTAATCTTTAAATGTCCAAAGTGTTGCTCCATCAAACCAGATCGAGCACATCATTGCTCAGTATGCCAAAGGTGCATTCGAAAAATGGATCACCACTGTCCTTGGGTCAACAATTGCGTTGGTGAAAACAATCAAAAATACTTCGTTCTTTTTACTGTAAGTTAATACATTCTATGTTAGGATTATTCCGTATTTTACTTACTTAGTCATAACTTACCCTTATTTTATCATCATTGCAGTTTTATGTTGCCGTCATTTCTTTGCAATCACTGTTTCTCTGTATTCAACAATTCACAAGTTGCGTGAGGCAAGAGTGGCGTGACTGTACAACCTTTAGTCCACCAGCTACGGTAGTCCTACTCTTATTTTTGGCATTTGAAGCTCTTCTTTTTGCTGTATTTACTGCCGTCATGTTCGGTACACAGCTTCAAGCCATTTGGAATGATGAAACTGTAAGTAATATATCGATTTTTACTTTGTTGGCTGAATAACTATGTTAATTAAAAATTGGTTTATAAACGTTAAACGTAGGTGTCTTTTCTCCAGAAAGATTTAATTTTCGGTTTGGTAATTTTTTTAATTGATATAAAAAGGAATAAAATCAACTAGAAATTATAACTATCAGAAAACTTTTTTAAGGAAAATCGTTTTTTGGAATAATATATAAGAAATAATGATAAAACATCTCTATATGAGGTAAATCCAGACTGGACGACAAAAAATTTCTTTGTATGGATCAAAAGCCCAACAAAAAGTGTCATGAGGACAGAAAAAAATGTCAGAAAGTTGTCTGAATTTAAGCAAGAGTATTGCTGCCCTGTGGGCTGTGTCTATTTTGACGAAGTCAACCCACCTGAAAAAGAAAGACGAAATTCCATGTGGGATTACTTCTGTAATACCTTCAGGAAAGCCATGTGGCATTACATATGGTTTGACGTATGGCATTACATAAGGGGTTTTAGCTTGGTAATGCCATATGTAATTCCATTTGAAAAAACACATATATCCCGATTTCATCCCGATGGTATGCAAAAGTGATGACCGCAAATAACTTGTTATGGTATTTTGCAGTTAATTCTAGATGATAGAAATTTTTTCTTTTTCCAATTAGTAATTCCATGTGTTTTTCCATATGAAATTACATATGGCATCACCAAGCTAAAACCCTTTATGTAGTGCCATATGTAAAACCATGTGTAATGCCCTAAGACTGTCCTGAAAGTATTACAGAAGTAATTCTACATAAAATTCCGACATTTTTTTTCAGGTGGAAACTAATTTATTAATTATAAGTTGACGAGGGATCGCGGTACATAAAAACTGCGTAATTGACGAATGATGAAACAAAATCTACTTAAAAAAACATTTTCTATAAATTTAATTAAACGGAGGATGGGAAGGAACTGGGTAAAATACAAAAGAAATGCACTGATTATGAGCCACGAACGAAGATATATTTCGTGGCTCAAGGGAAAAACTCTGAAGAGAAAAACCCAAGAGAAGAAAAATTTACGAAAAAACAAACTAGTGAGGTTGAACTATAATTTCGAGATAAAATGTCTTGGAATGAAAAGTGCGCACGTGTGTATGTGTTGTTACTCGACGAATACTCGACAAGCTCGCGGCGCAAACTCGCGAACCGGGCAGATAACGCGGGCTATTCGAGGGTCTTTACAATCAGCTGCCTGCTGGCAGGTACTTACGGCGATGCGGAGTCGCTCCTCGACGATGCCTCTCGCAGGCCAAGTCTACTCGGGAGCAGTAGAGCGGATACGCTGAGATCAGAAGGCGTCCCTACTGGCAGCGTTCGAAGGCCGAGATCGACGGTATCGGCCTTCGTGACCCTGAGTCTGGCGTCGCCTGCTATCCCAGCAGGATCAGGACACTCAGCACCAAGCACTGCACTGGGGACAGCTCAAGCACAGCCGCCACAACAATCGCAGCAACAGGAAAACTCCGGAGGATGCTTCTCACGTCCACCAAAACAAAATTCGCTTCTTGCAAACCATAACAAAAACTCGCTTCACGCGCGCTCGCCGGTCCAAGCTAATCTAATCTCTTTTCGGCTTTTTTTTCTTTCCCTCTTTTCCTAACTGTCCTCTACGCTTTTCCTCTTTCCCTATCTGTCCTAGCCTACCGATGATGGTTCGACGGTATCTCGCTGTCGCTGTGTGTAGAAAACGTACATGTGCGCGTCCGCACGTTTCTCAAAAAACTCACGAATCGACAAACATCGCATGGTCCGTGAAGCAAGTTTTCACCGTGCTTTACTCGCAGCACGCCGAGCTCCTCGAAGATGATGCAGATGACGATGATGATTTAGTGATGAAAAGTAAGAAAAAAATTAACCCCGAAAAGGTGACACCCAGATGCCC
This sequence comes from Copidosoma floridanum, assembly GCF_000648655.2. The sequence continues at coordinate 179,226 of NW_019379676.1, forward strand.
GTGTGCGTGATGATGATGAGAAAATATGTAGAAGCCAATAGAACGAATATAATATCCAACTATGCCAGATACTCGAGATCGCAGTTGACAACTGTAGACCGCTCTGTATAGACAGAGAGTTAGGAACTGATCCGGCGTGCCCACCCAAAGTAGTAGCAAAACCCCCTCCCCTTTCAATTCTCCAACCCGCTGCAGCTGTCAGGACCCGTCAATCTCTTACACCTTATTTGAAAAACCATGAAAAAGTCAGTGAGAAAGAATGATGTAAGCAATTAAGAGAGGGGAAGAGATCTATGACCCGAGGACCTTAATGAAAGCAAAAAAGATGGAGATGTAGTTGCATGATAGAGAAGGAGAGAAATGTTTAGCTAATGAGAGAATAGAGAGAGAGACATAATGAGAGTTGGTGCGAGAGCGGTTAAATGTTCATTGGACAGTGGGTGCTTGGGTACCCAAGTAAGAAGTTATACTTCCATAAAATTATATGCCAGATGATATGATTATTAATATAAATTGCGACGAAGTCGCAGCATCGATCACACGGACGCAGAGGCATGGCGATGTTAATATCTAAGCACTATGGGTGCGTGTCTGTGTGTGTGCTCGGCGCGATCGGGCAACGACTCTTAGACCATGAGTCGTGCGCGCTCGCTTTATGAGCGGTACGGAAGCGCCTATACGCCACCTAGAAGCACTCGTGCGAGAGTGTAGCGTTGGCCGCGATGGTCAAAAGTTTGCTGCCGATCGCAACCTTCAAAGCGCTTCATTATCAGCGCCACCGCCGGCCAAGCTATGAACTATCGCTGATGTATGATGAAATCCTAAATTATAACACAAGCGCCTATCACCCAATGACGCGGGGCACTTACTGGCCACTCTATGAATAAATAAAACGTTAGTTAATAACACAAGTGCCTATCACCCGATGACCTGGAATACTCGCTGGCCACATTATAAAATAATAGATCTTTAAAAATAACAAAAGCCCCTATCACCAAGTGACCAAGGGCGCTTACTAATCACTTTATTAATTAATAAAATAATTAATTGATAACACAAGCGCCTACCACCTAATGACCTAGGGGGCTTACTGGCCGCTATATGAATTAAGAAAATGTTAATTAATAACACAAGTGCCTATCATCTGGTGACCCGGGGTGTTTACTGGCCACATTATAGAATAATAAATCTTAAATAATAAGAAAAACATCTATCACTCAATGACTTAGGGCGCTTACTGGCCACTCTATTAATTAATAAAATATGAACTCATAACACAAGCGCCTATCACCCATGTCCTGGAGCGCTTACTGGCCGCACTATTAAATAAATTGTTAACTACTAATACAAGCGCCTATTACCAAAGATCCTTGTCAAATTTCACAATTAATTGAAGTATTAAATTGATGACATCGCAATCCTATAAAACAGTACGTCTTGGACGCTACATTTTTATATAAGAGTACAAAAAAAAAAAAAACTGTTTTAATGTATGTATCATATAATTATCCTAGTGCTATTAAGGCCTATTAATTAATGAATATTAAATTTCAGAATCTTTTTAAGATTACTCTAACGTTGCATCATGAGTCTTTAATTTTCTAACAATCAATATTATCAGTAAATAATTGACCATAACCCTTACTGTTCTGTACGAAAGTAGTAAATAAAAATGTCACTTCTTAAAAATTAAAATATTTATTTTAACAACAATATCTCGTTACAAAACGATGTTCTTGCTTCGAAAATTCGCAGCGAAAATTCTGAAAGCGCGCTTGCTCAACACTTTCTTTTTTATCTCCCGTCGCTAGTAACCAAAAAAACAAAAAACAAAATACGCTCGCCCATAGTAACATACAAAAACATAAAGTGAAAATCAATGTTGTCTATCGTTGCTAAGACGATGACATTTTCTCCTCAAAAAACTGCCTCTCGGCCAAACGTCCGTGAGGAAGCCGTTTGCTCTCCCACCCCGTGGTCCCCCCCTTTTATCGAACACCTTAAATGTGTTCGGTGAGAGGGAATAGGTGTCCCCAGTCCGGCCCTTAATTGACCGGCCGTGACACTTCTATCTTCGTGAAGAGAAGCTTTTCGAGGTAAAAATAATTACTAAAAATTATTAGGAATATAGGTGAGTGTTTACAAAGGATACCGCAATACTTAATAATATCTCTCTATATAATAAACCAATAAGGGCTTTAATTTTTATTTAAAATTTATTATTTATTTCGTTCTATTAAATACTCTTCTAGAATCATTTTTTTAAAATTGTAAATGCAGCCCTGGGTCATCAGTTGGTAGGCGCTTGTGTTATACATTATTGTTTTCCAATTTATAGAGTGGTCAGTAAGTGCTCCAGGTCATTGGGTGATAGGTGCTTGTAGTATTAATTAACAACCTACTAATCAATAGAGTGGCCAGTACGCGACCTAGTTCACCGGGTGATAGGCACTTGTGTTGTTAATTAATATTTTATTAACTGGTAGAGTGTACAGTAAGCGCCCCGGGTCCCGAGTTATCAGGTGATAGGCGCTGGTATATAAACATCATATGTATACATCAGCGATAGTTCACAACTTGGCCGGTGGTGGCGCTGATCAAGAAGCGATTTGAAGGTTGCGGTTGGCAGCAAACTTTTGACCATCGCGGCCAACGCTGCGAGAGTACCTTTTTTCGAGCAACGTGTAGCACGATAGCTTGCACGCACGAATGCGTTTGTGCCTTTTTTAATGAAATAACCTACAAAATAATGCAGGATGCCAATAATACAGGAGAGCAGCTATCATAAAAAGTACTTGTCGTTATTAAAAACGGTTAATTGGGCAAATAATTATGATTGCAATTAGATACAAGACTTGGAGATATGTATTGCCTATGTAATCATGGAGCTGTGATTCTAAAATTGAAGTACACAATCATATTTTACTGCTTCAATAAATTGCTCGCAGGCCCTCCACAAGACAACCAATAGAAGTGGCACCCTACCAAAGGCAGATTGGTGTTGTCATAAAGTGATAACCAACACAAGTGACATCCTACCAAGGGCAGATTCGCACCTGGAAGCAAGCGTGAGCGCCCTCTGGGTAAGTAACCACGAAATGTAGGTGTGATGCAGAAATACAGCTGTTACGTGCAAATAGAATAACAAATTCATTAATTTACGAAACTTCCAATAATCTATCTCTAATTTCGTCATAAAATTCATAAGAGGACTTGGTTGAAATCTTAATTTAATTGTTAAAAAAAAGTGAGTCTCATGAGAGCAAACCGTGAGCAGTATTTACGTTTTCTGTTGGTCACTCCAATTTTCCTAGGGTTATAGTATAGATGTATACATGAGTAAATTGAAAGGGTTGCAGTTATATCATTTTTAAATTGCAGACATGCTAGAAAAGCTTGTATTATAGTTCAACAATGTCATAACGTGCGAAAGAAGTCTAGTGTACTTAAGTTTTCTAGAGAGCTTTCTTCGTTTCTTAATTCAATTGTAAATTTATGCTGAACTTCGATAAGTTTGTTTGTAAAAAAAAAAAAAAAAAAAAAAAAATATAACCTACTTTAAAAAAAACAGTAATGCAACACCGTGTTTGCATTTATACACCGGTCACGCAAGAACACTGTCCCTTGAAATTTTTGTTAATTTTGTCAATTGAAAAATTCATTTTGTGAGTCTCATCCTTCAATCCGCTTGTTTTCAAACGCAGCGCAAACACATTTAACTGACGTTCATCTCGGCTTGGAAACCCACGATGTACCGATCATTTGCATTCAATACGTGTTCACACTCCACATATGTCCGTTTGTCTTTATCAACAAATTTTATTAAATTAACAATGCTCATCATTTTGTTATTTAATGTTATTTCATAATACCCATTGTATTTACACGTAACAGCTGATTTCTTGCACTGCACCCACAGTTCGTGTTTATTTTCCCAGATGGCGCTCACGCTTGCTTTCAGGTGCGAATTGGTGTCGTCACTTTGTGACAACAGACAGGACATTCAAAACGCAAGCTGTCAATGACAGGTTTAACTCAAACACCAAAGAAAATAACTGAAAACACAAGAATATAGAAGATTCTCATTATCACTGGCTATCAAGGAAAAAAATGCCATTTATTTATACATCTCACATCCAAAAAATCAGCTAGCTATGATAGTAAGTGCTTACCTCTGCCTTCGCACAAACTCAAAAAAAATGCACGACACTAGCAACAATTAAAACTTGATTTAAAACGAATATATATGCCAGTACTTGCTAGAAGTTTAGGTTGACTATTTCATACTGTCATACTACTTTACTTCCCAGGAGTTTTTCTTACTTTTAGTGTTGAGTAAACTTCAGGGAAAGAGATCAAGTAGTGGAATCCCTTATTGATCTAGTCAGGGCCTAGGAGCAATCTATTGAAGCAGTAAAATATGATTGTGTACTTCAATTTTAGAATCACAGCTCCATGATTACGTAGGCAATACATATCTCCAAGTCTTATATGTAATTGCAGTCATAATTATTTGCCCAATAAACCATTTTTAATAACGACAATTACTTTTTATGATAGCTGCTCTCCTGTATTATTGGCATCCAGCATTATTTTGTAGGTTATTTTATTAAAAAAGGCTTGCTACACATTGCTCAAAAAAAGGTACTCTCACACCAGTGCCTATAGGTGGCGTATAGACGCTTCCGTAGAGCGGCGCTGACGTGACTTAGGCATGAGAGACCTGGCTTATTGGTTGGTGGCGGGTAGATGGTTCGGGACGGTGCCTCTACTTTTGAAAGAGTGGAACGGTCTGAAACGTTAGGACCAGACCGGTAGAGGCACCGGTACGACTTGCCGGTCAAAACCTTATGTCAATAAAGGTTAAAGGATGACTAAATAAATAAAAAAGGGCGCTATTCTATAAATAGCCAATCAGCAATCGTTGATCGATGGTAGGCGATCGATCAAGGATTGTTGGTAGGGATTTTTCCGAGGTATCTAGCAAGGAGAAGTAGCTGGAAAAAGTAGTTCGATTTTTCGCTATCTCCCGTTACGTTATCTGATCGTGGTAAAAATAATTCGAGAAATTCGGAGCAGCATCAAAAGCCTACTGTGTGGCTCACCATATTGTCAAAGTTTTCCTCTAAGGGTCTTGTGACCAGAGAGGAAGCTTGAGGGTTTTGGCTGGCTGGGTGCGGTCGGGTGGCGTGAGTTGGCGATAGGACGAAAGCCGGAGCCGACATCTAGGACCAGGAGTCCATTGACATCGAAGGTCAAGAGTAAGCCAGTGAGTATGTGTTGGCTGTTTTTAGAGTAGTGGCTGTATAGGGTGCGCACGGGTCGTGACACTATGAAGAAGACATCACGGGTTTCTTACATACAGGGCATTCTGACTTTGAGCCCGGAAAACTATATCACGAGATGAAGCTCATCAAAAGCTCTCGAAAAGCTCTTTACAAAATTTGGATTCGATGGATAATTAACGAGATATTGTTGATTTAATAATCGATCAATTTCTCCAATCACAGAGCACTTAGCCTCAGGAGGCGGGACCCTAGCATTGTGGAGGGGCGACTACGCATAAACTCTTTAACAGGGAAGGTGATAATAGGTATGCCAGGAAACAAGGTTACCGACTGCAGAGATTTGATCAGTTACCGTACCAGCGCAAAATTCAAATAGCAAGGCCGAAGTATTTTAACCGGAGATCTGATTTTTAAGGAATTATTACGCACGTTCACTACGCTTATTCAGTGCATATTTTTTACGAAGTAAATTTTACAGAAAAACAATTCAATTCAAATTTTTTTGAACATGCATCGCCTGATAAAAAAACCAGAATGTGAGGGGTCTCATGCGTTAAGATCGAATACTGAGTACAACTCTTGATCTTTTAATGTTCAACTACTTGGAAATAAAATTTTAATTTTTTAAATACTGTAAAAGAAGTTCATTTCACGCATTTACTTGGTCAAATTTTTTTATTTCATCAAACTTTTTAGTCTGATTTACGAAAATAAAAAGAATAAAAAATAATGAATGAAATTACGATTAAACGCGTCAAGTGCGTTTATGCGGCAAACCTCTCTAACGTGTAAGATTTTACTGAAAAAGGATCAGCATTTAATCCATACAAAGCTTTATCGTCTAAAAAATTAAAAGTAAATTTAGAAACGCAAGAAAATCTCACGCGTTAAGCGCGATGGCTCAGCGCGAATGATTATGATTGTTTTTCAATCAGCGTTTCGAAAGGTCTTGAACCTCTTGGTCACTGTAGTACCACATGACGAATGAATGAAAAAAAAATTCAAAATACCGTGCATCGAGCTTGTTTATTCATCGCAAAGCTCTTACGTTGATCGCATTATTATCTAAGATGACAACGTAATTATCTTAAATCTCTCCAACGTCCTCAGCATTAAAAGTTAAGGTAGGCAGCAAGGTTCAGCATGGTAAGCGTGTTAGATAGGCAGAAGCCCCAATTTTTATTTTTGTTTACCTTTTTTTTTTAATCTCTAAAGCAACATCTACTAAATTTTGATACTACTTTAAGATAAAAATTAAAATTTTAGAAAAGAGAAGCGCATCTCATGCATTTACTTGGTCTAATTTATTTATTTCCTCAAACGTTATAGTTTTATTAACTTCGAAAAAAAAAATTAATAAACAAAAACAAGATTAATCGCGTCAAGTGCGTTTATGTGGCACACCTCTTTAACGTGTAAAATTTTACTAAAAAAGGATCAGTATTTAATCCATACAAAGCTCTATCAACCAAAAAATTAGAAGTAATTTTAGAAACGCAAGAAAATCTCACGCGTTAAGCGCGATGGCTCAGCGCGGATGATTATGCTTGTTTTTCAATCTGCGTGTCGATAAGTCTTAATCCTCTAGGTAACTGTTATTTTTATAAGATTTTATTTCACACTTTCTCCAGGCTTCGGGCTGGCAGTATATTGTTAAATATATCGGGCGTGTTTAACAAAAAATTAATTCCATTGTTGGTCCTACAAGACTCTTCGACTGCCTCATTCTTCATCTACCCTTAAAGCTGCAACAGGTTGTAAAAAGTCATTTTAATGGACTACAAAATAGTTACAATAACATTTTAAATTTTCTTATACCTTTACAACAACTGTTTGATGTGTCCTCTGTTGTTTTCGACAACTAAATTAGCTCTTCGAACAATATTGTTGACAGATCTTTGAGCCATTCCTCTCTCTCGCACCTCATCTAATGCCTGGACTATTCTCTGTTTGCAATCCTCAGCATCTACAGGTTCAGTTTTGTACACTGTTTCCTTGATGCAGCCCCACAGAAAATAGTCCAGCGGTTTCAGGTCGGGGGAACGGGCTGGCCACGCTATTGGACCTCCTCGACCTATCCACCACTCTGGGAAGGTGTCGTCCAGGTACCTCGTGACATCACGTGTAAAATGGGCGGGGGCTCCATCATGCTGGTAGATAAGTCGCAGTCGTGTTGCAAGTGGGACGTCCTCCAAAAGCTTAGGCAACTGATTTTGTAAAAAATCGAGATACGCTGCACCGTTCAGCCGAGGAGGCAAAAACACGGGACCAATCTACAAATCAAGTAAATCGAAGAGTTAATATTAAAACGTAAATTAATCCTAATCAGATTTTTTTATTTTTCAAAAAAATGAAGAAGTAAAATGGTAATAAGTACTTACGACGATATTTCCTATGATTCCACCCCAAACATTTATGCTCCATCGATACTGGAAACTCGTCGTCCGCGTGAAGTGAGGATTTTCATGAGCCCAGAAATGATAATTATGTTGATTGAGCATGCCATTTCTAGTGAATGTACACTCATCAGTCCACAAGATCGTATTAATGAAATGAGCATCAGCACGTGCTTGGGCCAAAAAACTGCCTCAAAAATTTACACGGCTCTGGTGATCACGAAGCAGCAACTCTTGCACGCGCTGATAGTGGTACAGGTGCTTCCCGGTATCCGCTATAAGAGCGTGGACTCTGCTAGGGGTTACATTCAGCTGGCGTCCGACAGCACGAAGTGATGTTCAAGGGTCATTTTCGAACATGTCCTCAATCAACTCTTCCATTTCTGGCACTAAAACCTCACGTGGGCGACCAGCATCCCCGCGAAATGGTAAAACGTTTTCCGTTTCCATAAAAGGACGGTGACAAGCACCAATCGTTTCTGGATTCGGATGACGACGAAGAGGCCAACGATCACCGTATTGGCAAGCAGCTTCTTCAAGATTTCCTCCGGCAAGATAAAAAAAATGAACCATCTGCGTGTAGTCCTCGATTGCGTAGTTTTGCACAGCACGATTCAACACGACACTCACAAACGAACACAACAGACCAAGGCAACCTTCCTGCGCGGAATGATAAATAAGAGGACGATCGTTTTTTCACGAAAAACAATGTCCTAATGAGCCTAGCGGATTCTTAAGAAAGTTATTTTTTGTAAGCAAGTCAGTCTGACCTGCACGAACATAAACGCCCGCATAAAGGATAATTTGAATGCAGTCACTTCGTGTACCGAATAAAAAAAATTGACATCCGACGGATTCGACCATGAAATATAGAAATCCAGAGTTTTCAACATACCAATGAAACTAAACCATGGTCTTCATTCGATTCCATAAAATACAAGCATAACTAACTTCTTAATAACGTATTTGATGTAATAATTGATTGATAACCTCCTCTTCCTTAGATAATAAAAGATCTTTTTTTTTTCAAAGTAAAAAAAAAAAAAAAAAATTAAGGTTTTTGCTGATCTAACACGCTTACCATGCTACACCTTACCGCCTACTTTAACTTTTAATGCTGAGGACGTTTAAGAGATTAAGAATACTTACGTTGTCATATTAGATAATAATGCGATCAACTTAAGAGATCTGCGATGAATAAACAAGCTCGATACACGGTATTTTGAATTTTTTTTTCATTCATTAGTCATGTAGTACTACACTGACTAAGAGGTTCAAGACCTATTTAAACGCTGATTGAAAAACAAGCATAATCATCCGCGCTGAGCCATCGCGNGGTAGATGAAGAATGAGGCAGTCGAAGAGTCTTGTAGGACCAACAATGGAATTAATTTTTTGTTAAACACGCCCGATATATTTAACAATATACTGCCAGCCCGAAGCCTGGAGAAAGTGTGAAATAAAATCTTATAAAAATAACAGTTACCTAGAGGATTAAGACTTATCGACACGCAGATTGAAAAACAAGCATAATCATCCGCGCTGAGCCATCGCGCTTAACGCGTGAGATTTTCTTGCGTTTCTAAAATTACTTCTAATTTTTTGGTTGATAGAGCTTTGTATGGATTAAATACTGATCCTTTTTTAGTAAAATTTTACACGTTAAAGAGGTGTGCCACATAAACGCACTTGACGCGATTAATCTTGTTTTTGTTTATTAATTTTTTTTTTCGAAGTTAATAAAACTATAACGTTTGAGGAAATAAATAAATTAGACCAAGTAAATGCATGAGATGCGCTTCTCTTTTCTAAAATTTTAATTTTTATCTTAAAGTAGTATCAAAATTTAGTAGATGTTGCTTTAGAGATTAAAAAAAAAAGGTAAACAAAAATAAAAATTGGGGCTTCTGCCTATCTAACACGCTTACCATGCTGAACCTTGCTGCCTACCTTAACTTTTAATGCTGAGGACGTTGGAGAGATTTAAGATAATTACGTTGTCATCTTAGATAATAATGCGATCAACGTAAGAGCTTTGCGATGAATAAACAAGCTCGATGCACGGTATTTTGAATTTTTTTTTCATTCATTCGTCATGTGGTACTACAGTGACCAAGAGGTTCAAGACCTTTCGAAACGCTGATTGAAAAACAATCATAATCATTCGCGCTGAGCCATCGCGCTTAACGCGTGAGATTTTCTTGCGTTTCTAAATTTACTTTTAATTTTTTAGACGATAAAGCTTTGTATGGATTAAATGCTGATCCTTTTTCAGTAAAATCTTACACGTTAGAGAGGTTTGCCGCATAAACGCACTTGACGCGTTTAATCGTAATTTCATTCATTATTTTTTATTCTTTTTATTTTCGTAAATCAGACTAAAAAGTTTGATGAAATAAAAAAATTTGACCAAGTAAATGCGTGAAATGAACTTCTTTTACAGTATTTAAAAAATTAAAATTTTATTTCCAAGTAGTTGAACATTAAAAGATCAAGAGTTGTACTCAGTATTCGATCTTAACGCATGAGACCCCTCACATTCTGGTTTTTTTATCAGGCGATGCATGTTCAAAAAAATTTGAATTGAATTGTTTTTCTGTAAAATTTACTTCGTAAAAAATATGCACTGAATAAGCGTAGTGAACGTGCGTAATAATTCCTTAAAAATCAGATCTCCGGTTAAAATACTTCGGCCTTGCTATTTGAATTTTGCGCTGGTACGGTAACTGATCAAATCTCTGCAGTCGGTAACCTTGTTTCCTGGCATACCTATTATCACCTTCCCTGTTAAAGAGTTTATGCGTAGTCGCCCCTCCACAATGCTAGGGTCCCGCCTCCTGAGGCTAAGTGCTCTGTGATTGGAGAAATTGATCGATTATTAAATCAACAATATCTCGTTAATTATCCATCGAATCCAAATTTTGTAAAGAGCTTTTCGAGAGCTTTTGATGAGCTTCATCTCGTGATATAGTTTTCCGGGCTCAAAGTCAGAATGCCCTGTATGTAAGAAACCCGTGATGTCTTCTTCATAGTGTCACGACCCGTGCGCACCCTATACAGCCACTACTCTAAAAACAGCCAACACATACTCACTGGCTTACTCTTGACCTTCGATGTCAATGGACTCCTGGTCCTAGATGTCGGCTCCGGCTTTCGTCCTATCGCCAACTCACGCCACCCGACCGCACCCAGCCAGCCAAAACCCTCAAGCTTCCTCTCTGGTCACAAGACCCTTAGAGGAAAACTCTGACAATATGGTGAGCCACACAGTAGGCTTTTGATGCTGCTCCGAATTTCTCGAATTATTTTTACCACGATCAGATAACGTAACGGGAGATAGCGAAAAATCGAACTACTTTTTCCAGCTACTTCTCCTTGCTAGATACCTCGGAAAAATCCCTACCAACAATCCTTGATCGATCGCCTACCATCGATCAACGATTGCTGATTGGCTATTTATAGAATAGCGCCCTTTTTTATTTATTTAGTCATCCTTTAACCTTTATTGACATAAGGTTTTGACCGGCAAGTCGTACCGGTGCCTCTACCGGTCTGGTCCTAACGTTTCAGACCGTTCCACTCTTTCAAAAGTAGAGGCACCGTCCCGAACCATCTACCCGCCACCAACCAATAAGCCAGGTCTCTCATGCCTAAGTCACGTCAGCGCCGCTCTACGGAAGCGTCTATACGCCACCTATAGGCACTGGTGTGAGAGTACCTTTTTTTGAGCAATGTGTAGCAAGCCTTTTTTAATAAAATAACCTACAAAATAATGCTGGATGCCAATAATACAGGAGAGCAGCTATCATAAAAAGTAATTGTCGTTATTAAAAATGGTTTATTGGGCAAATAATTATGACTGCAATTACATATAAGACTTGGAGATATGTATTGCCTACGTAATCATGGAGCTGTGATTCTAAAATTGAAGTACACAATCATATTTTACTGCTTCAATAGATTGCTCCTAGGCCCTGACTAGATCAATAAGGGATTCCACTACTTGATCTCTTTCCCTGAAGTTTACTCAACACTAAAAGTAAGAAAAACTCCTGGGAAGTAAAGTAGTATGACAGTATGAAATAGTCAACCTAAACTTCTAGCAAGTACTGGCATATATATTCGTTTTAAATCAAGTTTTAATTGTTGCTAGTGTCGTGCATTTTTTTTGAGTTTGTGCGAAGGCAGAGGTAAGCACTTACTATCATAGCTAGCTGATTTTTTGGATGTGAGATGTATAAATAAATGGCATTTTTTTCCTTGATAGCCAGTGATAATGAGAATCTTCTATATTCTTGTGTTTTCAGTTATTTTCTTTGGTGTTTGAGTTAAACCTGTCATTGACAGCTTGCGTTTTGAATGTCCTGTCTGTTGTATATGGTTAGCGGCTGCGGGGGACGAAATACTGGTGGCTATACGCGACACGTGGTTAGGGGAAACTTGGGTCGCAAGGTGCACTTCGTGCCGTTCTCCAGCAGAGCGAGTAGTGACTTCGGGTCGCAAGAAGTGGCTTCTTGGGGGCATCGTTAGTGGCTCGTTGGCGGGAATCCAGTGGCCGGTCTAGTGATAGCTACTTAATTGGCTAATAAGTTTTACAATTAACTTCTGTGCGGAGCACTTTGAGTTGCTACATCGGGGTACGACGGTCGCATCAAAGAGACCGAAGCCGCACAGGTGTACCCGTAGCATTGTTCTCGGGCTAGTTATGTGCGTGAGCTAAACTGGCCTGGTACAACGTTACAAAATATACCGTCTATGGAACGATATTGTGCACAAAGGTGGTGCAATGATCGTTGGAATGAGTGTACCTACGTTAGTTGGGTGTGGTTTCAACAAATATTTTAATATTCAATCACGGAACCATTACAAATAATATATTATTGCACAATACAAAATAAATATTGAGGCTGGCCAGTATAAACGAAGTTTAAGACTGTGCACTTTCATCGAATTTTCCGTTGGTTTCAAAATAACTTCCTGAGAAAATAAGAAATACTCTTGAAAAATAGCAGATCGTATAACTGTACCTTTTTATACACGTTTAATTGCAAAAATTTGCAATTTAATATGTAACCTTACGGAAAAATCATTAAAAATTGCATTTATAAGATCTGTATAAACCTCACAATTTTTGTTTGTATGAAAGATTACTATTCGATAAACCTGTTTCATTTTCAAATAGATTTAAAGTTTATCTTTTTTCTTAATAACACAATAAAAAAGGGGTTAAGTACGCGTAAAAGCGTGTATGTAAGTACATCTATTCGAGAAAAATAATTTTCACCGTTGCTGCATAAATTTGCGCTCCTCCCACCTCTTTGAATTTTGAGCTGAACTTCTCCCCATACTAACTATTGTGATAAACGTCCTTAAGTCAAAAAATCATCTTAATTACAAAAGAAAAACTGTGAAATAAGAAAATGCAATGAAAATAAAATTAATTAACGTAAAATAAAAAAATTAATTATTGTATTAATACAGTACAAAAACATTTTGTAATTATGAAAGTTTTGAAAAAATGTGAAAAAATTAGAAAATCAATTATTTATTTATTTTAAAAGTAACAAATTAATAATAAGTAAAGAAATGTTTATTATTACATAATACGAAAGCTGCTCTGCTAATATATACTAATTTCGAAATTTTCGAAACATGCACTTAAACAATATATTTCATGAAATAAAATATCTATTTAATTTATAATCATCGGGTGGAGTAAGGGGACCAGAAGTACGCCAAGAGGGGCTAGGCGAAGGGGGAGAATCAAGCAAAATCCACTTCCGTTACACTTTTTCTCAAGGTCACCAATATGAAATCGTTGATTGACTCTGTAGGGCAGAACGCGCCTATATAAAGAAGTATAACTTAAAAAAAAATAATAAATGGCCATAACAGGTTTTCTCCTTTTACTGAAAAATTTTTAATTTAGACTAAAAACGTTTCACATAAAAAATTTGCGCAGTTTTAGGACAAACAAAATAAGAAGTGGTGGGCTTGAATCAGCCTAGCTGTTGTTTCGCTAATTGCCCAAAAGTGCCAATTCCAGTGAACTGTTGCCTTGGGCTCTTAAGGAATGCATAACAGGTTTTCAAATTAAAAGCTTAGGAACTTTCTAGAATTCTTGTGCACTGGCACTGCACAATGTCTTGAAGATCTAAAGTGCTCATAAAACAGTCTTTTTGTATCAGTTCCGCAGCTGATCTAAGGTCTTCAAGTTTGAAGTGTGAAGGTAGGATGAACTTAATAAGGCTCTTGAAATCTAGTATAAAACGGTTAGAGCCGTCTTTTTATGCTTCTAAGAAGTAGGAAGAAAAGAACCGTCCTTCTGTTGTTTGTTCATCCTTCACTACACCTTTTGCTAGTAGAGAATCTATTGCTATGCGTAACTTAGACTCCCTTGGTACCCTATTTTGTACCACGTCAAAAGTAAACGGAATCCTCAATCTGCATATTATGTCGAGAATAAATTACTTTGTGATTATTTTAGCCGAGTTATGACGAAATTGGGCCAATCATTTCATGATCTCACTTACTTCTAGCTCCTTGTTTCCGGTGGAGTAAACTTTAGTGGTTGGTGCCCTTGAGGCCCCCTCTTTTTTGGTTGTTATTTTTCACTCTTCTGAACTGGAAGTTGGACCTGTACTGTGGTCCTTGTCGACCTACCTGCTAGAATAGCCGTTTTCTGCGCAGGCTTGGTTAGTTTAAAGATGACTTGAACTCCGAAAAGAGTCTTTCTTTCATCGTAGGCATGTTTAGAACATTAATACAAATGCTGACAAAATATTCGAAGAGTTTTTATAACAACATAACCTTTCAAAGTTAGAAAAATAGTCGTACCTCGAAAGGGAAGCCAGATAGGCCAAAAATATTCCACGTATAGAAAATAATTATTGAGGAGCAAAAATATATGTTACATGGATTCATTCAAACAATCGTAATAATTCTAAAAATAATAAGTCATATTTCAATGGCAAAGCTAGATATCCTAGCTATAAATTGATTTACTTTCTATTTTCTATCATATATTATAAGAATAATTGTCACTTGACAAGAACTTGTACTCTTGTTATTAATTTTGAGATTAGTAGAAATTAGTTAGATGGTCGTGTAAATTTCAATATTGAATTATAAAAAGTCATAGAAAACGAATTAAATAAGAAAATACAACTTCACAATGAAAAATAGCTATATGTCTTTTGTTTTTGTTAATCTTAATAGTGAATTATTTTACTTTTATGGTAGCCAAAATTTTAAAAAATTTGTTGGATACAATCATTACGACAAGAATTGATTGTATGTAATATCATATCAAATAAATGAATAAAAAATTTTAAATGAAAAGAATTTTTGTCCCGCGTAACTAGACAAGAGTACCTTTTTTCGGGGCACTATTGTAAAAATTTTTGTTTCGTTCTGCATTACATAACCAACAATTCGTACATATAATAATACGTATAATATAGCAAACATGGAAGTACTTATAATGCGTGTAACAATGCATCACATGTAACATACGTATATGTTTTTTATGCACACGTGTTCTCGAATATGTAATAATAAAATTTTTACTATTTTAATATTGGATTCTCTAAGACCTATTGAAATTAGGTAGTTTCTAATCTTCTTAGTTTTTGTTATACCAAGTTCAATAACATTTGAGATGGGAGTTTTTTTTTATATTATAGTGTAGTCACCCCATAAGAGGTAAATACACTTATTGTATTTGAGAAAAATAAATAAAAGTCTCAACATACGGTGACCATCAGTCACTCCTATTCAAAAAATTTGTATTTGTATTTGTATTTGTACTTTTTTTTTTTTTTTGTTAAAAACCATGATAATAATAATTTTAATTACTATTAATGTTTAAAGCTATCGTCAAAAAGTAAGCGAATGTACAAAATAACGAGAATGCGTATTACGAAGGCCAAGGTACTGCAGGGAAAGAGACATCATACCTCGAAATCAACCAATGAGCATATCTGCGAATCTCCCACTCCCGGCGTAAATTCCGAGCCGCCGAAAAACCGAGGTCTGCTGTACGATGAAGATGCAGCAAAGCTAGATTCCAGCTCTAGATTCTCTGCTTAGCAGGTCAAAAGTAACTCGCTTCTCGGACTTCTAGACTAATCTCATAATTCATAACACTGACCTACAGCGACGTGCTTGGTGAAGCATTGCGTTTGATCTTTTCGCTCACGCTTTACGCTAGTTTTTCTATTCTTTTATAAATTCATTATCACGAATTGAGTTAATTCTTTTATGAATCTTCTTTGAAAATTTTCAATTATATTACTTATTTGATTAATCGTATTTCGAATTTGGACAATCGTTAAATATTTAAAGATAAGTTTATCTGCGAATGAGCGTTATTTATCGTTTGTATAACTTTGAGCCATGTGCTCCTTTGTATGTTATATGATTGAATATATAATTATCGCTACCTATATCTTATTGCATGTAATTATTACTTTATAAACATTTTATACATACTACTTTCTCTTTTATGAGATTGTAGCACTAGACACAATAAGGTTATTTGTAGGTTTGTGGGTAAGGGATCCTATAACCTTTTCCTGGGCTGTTAGATATACCCGTAATATATTGAATATTAATCGGCACCCAAACCTTCCATAGCTTCCTACTCGTTCACTTGTACATGGGATATTAGAGAGGCGGGAGATTATTCTCAAATTGATTTCGTTGCGTTAAGCAGAATGTTATGGTCTAGGTAAGCACTGTGAGCTCACGACTTCATCATAGTCAACAACGTGATTTTCTTCTCGGTAATTGGCCGCAAGTCATAAACGAGAACGTCACAATACATTACATAGTGTGAAAAGTTATTGTAAATTGTACATTTAAACTAGCAGTTACTTTTGAAAGTATCCTTATTTGTTACACTGCAGAATGAGTGAATTAACTCTCAAAAATACATAACCTTTGTGATAATTTAAAACAAATTAGTTATCAATTGGATTCGTGAATTACAGGCTTTAATGGTACATTACGTCACTAAGGCACAAAGTATAAATATGAGCGCCCGAAGGGCGTAGTTGTTGTATGTTGGTGCCCGAGTCGCGTATAATGTTTTTCTTACCAAGGGCGCAAAGTCCAATTTTGTGGCCGTGGACACACTTTGCGCCCAGTAAATCACTTTGGGCCCGGAGGGTGCAAAAAACTTTTCTGCCCGTGGGCCCAAAGTTATTACAAGGGCGCAAAGTGTGCCCACGGCCGCAAAATTGCACTTTAGGCCCATAGTAAGAAAGAAATTTTCAAATTTCTCTGCAAGCTTTACTATTTGCAGTTGAAATCAAACTTTAAATCTTGAGAAGAGAATATAAATTAATTTTTTACAGTTTTCTATACAAGAGAGACCTTTTATCATCATAATGATTACAATTTCAAATAACATGGTTTAGATCTTCTGAATTAAATCCGCTGCTTTTGCATTTAGGATTATTTATGATATTCTCGTTATGTAAAGATTCAGCTAGGCTGCAATGGTTTGATCGCATCCTATTGATACACGGAAAATTGTTGTTACGATAATCAGCTATACCAAAAGTGATGAGCATAGAAAAATAACATACAGGTCTTTAGATTTCTGCAACCAGTCTCATATTTTTACATACTTTTCTACATCACCGAAAAAAGTGTGACGAGTCAGTTTTATAACTACACTAGTACAAGTTTTTTAATAGCGTCGGTACAGGATTTTCCTGTACCATGGATAGTCTATACTTTATATACTGCGCACGGCTTTCTACTGCACCGCGCATAGTGCGCGCACTGATATAGTGGAGAGATGTATATATATATGCATGCATGCATATATGGAATTGTCACTGTGTCATTTTGGTTACATGTTGCGTGAAATGTTTGGCTCAATAATTATTGTTTGCGAGTGAAAAGCAGTTATGCAACACGAAAGTAACTACAAGTGCTTACTGCACTAATTAATACATTTTATTCAGTCATACTCATATCTATATATTTTATAATCTGTTGTGGTGGATGCTGAAATGCTAACCCCTTGAATTTTTGGCCAACCACTGCCTACAGGATGATTTTTTTTTTTTTTTTTTTTTTTAATGTGAAATGTTGAAACTTAAAGGATGTTGGTTATTTCTCATTTTTGTAGGTTATTCGTTGATGAAGCTAATTTTAATTGATCGGTACATACGTTAAAGTTAATTTTTCAAACATGTCATAGTGGTTTTTTAATTTCAATATTAAAACTATTTAGTAACTAATATTTTTGCCTCTTCAAATTGATTCCCTTATTTACATTGAAAATAAGTAGTGCATTAGGTTTATGGACTTTTATCTTTAAAATACACGGCGAATATATTTGACATATGCATGTACGCGAGATAGTGTACATACATTATGTGCATGCATATGTATTCGTACATGTTGGTGAATATCCGTTACAAGTAGGTAAAGCTACAGACATTCTCCACTGGCCAATTACGTTTCTGTACTACAGAAAAAATCCGTACCACGCATCCGATTTCTACGTACTAAGCACAAGAAATAGTTGCACTCAGTAAGGTAGTTTAAAGTGTACTACTGCTACAAATACACCTGTACTAGTACATTTTTTTTTTGTAAGGAGTATCGAAAGTATTTGTACTAACATGAAGAAAATGTTTTGTTAATAACAACAGTTTTCCGTGTAGTAATTACATTTCGTGAAAGATTTAAACGTTGGAGCAATGGATGTTTGTTGTCATTATAGAAACATTTGAAATAAATTTTATCTCTAGACATTCAAGTCAACTTATTCCTTAAATCTGTATCAAAAGAAGATGCTCAAATGAACATTTCAAGTAGGTCAGTGAAAGACATACGATAATAATTGGGAAGGAGAAACGTAGCTTGTTTTGCGATGGATTTTACATATTCATTGTCGTATATTCCAATATGCGATAGAATCCAAACGAGATTTATAAGGTTGTTTTAATTATTACCTATGTATAGAAGAAATTTTTGAAGTGAAACTTCTTTAGGCGCGCCTTATATGGGGAGTTAACCCGTGAAACGAGCGAGCAATCGAACGCTTCCGTTTACATATGGGTGATTCCGCCGTAACAGGCTCAAATCGTGTTCAGAGCTCGTACGACGTTTTGAAGTTAAAATTAATTATGCTTGCAGTGCCAAGACACGTTAAATGTTGTGAATTCCCGATTACTTACAGATGTAACCGATTTTTTGTTCCTTTCACGAAGAAAATTGCAAAAATCACCTCAAAATGTCAGTTCCGACCCTTGTCCAAAACTCAACTTTTCAAACAAAAGACTCTTGCATACCAAAATAAAGCTTTTTTCTGAAATTTTTGCACCTACATTATAAACTTTAGGTATCATACATCAATTTATACTGAAGTTACCCATGATTTTAGCAAATAAGTAAGAACTTATAATACATTATTTTTGTCCCTCAATTTACATGAATATTAAGATCAGCATAGAAATAGCTTTGAAAAACGCTTACTTTAGTTCTGCAACACCCCTCATGCTCATTTTTCAAATTACATACTGGCACTAAAAAATTGCACTGGCCAATGCCGCTAAAAATTAAAATCACCGGGACTGGCAAGGGAATCATTTCTCGTTTTTCGCGTGTACAAATACTTTGGTAAGTTCCAACCCTACCCTAAAGCACCCACGAGGTTTACTTAAACAGGTACGTAAACTGTACTTTCTTATACTAGTTAGTAATGACTGATATTGTATAAGCGGAAAAGTCAGTGTGTCTCGTTCGCGGACAATCCAAGAGCTTTAAAGCTCTAAATGTCAGTTCCGACCCTGTCAGTTCCTACCCCTGGAAATTGATAATCAATTGTAGTTAAGTTTCTATACATTTTTTGGTTTTGAGTCATTAGAAACTCAACTTCTCATTATTGAATATTTATTCTTTACGTAGTTTGAGACTTTTTCTGTATGTTACTCGATAACAGTGTTCAAAGAAAAACCAAAAAATCAGGGTGATAATACATTGGAAAATTTAAATAAAGTAGTCAGTGATTTGAATGCATTGAATTTGAGGTGGAGTAGCAGAGAACCCAAAGTCACTAAAATCGGAGCTGACTTTATTTATTAAGTAAATAAGTCTTTTTTATCAAATATCTTAGCAAACTGTACATTTAAGTCAAATAACTATTATTTAGTATAGGAACAAATTAATAGTTAATAAAGAATACTGTGTTTTAATGTTAAAATACTAATAACATTATTATGAAATGTTAACTTTTACTAGAATTAATCATAAAAAACCATTTTTTCGTAAGTTATTGTAGAAAAAAAAATTTGTATTGTGATAGTAAAAAATTGAATATTTCGTATGTAGTTACAGTCTTTATATTTGAATTTGAAACTTTAGAATATTAAGTTTTGATTTTAAAAAAACTAATAAACCATTCAAAAATTATTTTATTAGTATCAACACGTTAAATTGTATCCATACAAATATTTTTTCAAGATTTTTACAGTTAAAAAACGAATGATAAGTATTTTTTATAAATCGGTCAGTTCCGACATCCATCTAAAATCATAAGAGCTGTATAAGTTTCGACACTAATAGTTTGTAGCGAATTCATTGTAGACAATTGTTTTATATGTACTAACAAGCAATAATCAGCCATAAAATATTTACTAAGTTCAATTCGAAAAACCAGAAATTTTAAACTAAATATAAGACAGTTACGACAGAACTACCCATATGTATCTTACTAATAGATAAAGCAAAATCGCTAAAACCGATGTAATCGCTAACCGTGAAAACTACTCAACCGATCTAGCTGAAATTTTGCATACCGATTCTTGACAGTTCCTAGATGGTTTTAGTATAGTTTTTATCTTGAAAAAGTTAATGACAATAGCAATAAATAAGCTCAAAGTTTTGCAAAAATACGCCAGTTTTCCACTTTCGTTCAGTAGGATCCACTAGGTGGCGTCGACATAAAATCGAAGCTACCTGCAACAGAATTAAATAAGTGTGGTTATAACAGGCCAGAGCGTCTCAAAAAATTCTGCAGTAGCCTGCCAGCAGTACATCAGACTGCATCGAGAATTTAAATGTTGATCGTGCAGCTGGGTATATCCTGGTTACCGATGACGCTTTTTTCCAATGGGCAAGTGACCTAGGTCTACTTCCACCCTGAACCTTCAGGATTAACGAGTGCCACTAATAAAAAAATTTTGTAACCGATAACGTCTCCGGTGGAATACCAGGAGCACAATCTGCTCCAACTATTCAGAGTAATGTGGCTGTTCCACCATCCGGCCTGGTACCGTCGGATCATTTTTTACTACCAATGCAAGCCAGGGAAGGCAACCCTGAGGAGCACGGGCAGCCACACAACAGCTTCCTTCTCAGTGGTCGTCCAAACAGGATACCCACAGAGAAGGTATTGTCTAGGCCCACTTTCCTGACTAACGATGAGCGGTTGGTTATTCGGGAAACGACCCGAAAACGAGATATTCTTTAGTCAGAAGCGTACCTTCCTCCATCACGGTCTCCGTATACAGAGATTTTAAGGGTGAGAGTCAAGCTACCAGCCAGCTCTTCATCATCAAAACTAATGACAGCTGGAAGTTTCACCACTAGCCCTTTTCAGGGCCATTATAAGTATTTACATTCCCTACTTAACCATCAATCTCATTGGTTCTGTCAAGGGCTACCTAAATTTAAACTATCTTGCCAACATATACATTTTTACTACCATTTTCGGAAACGATTCGTCGACCAAAAGACTATGTTAACTAAAGACGGCCACTATCAAACCAAGTCAGTCATTCACTAGCAGTCATCACGAGCGGAGTTAATCGTTAAGCGAGTTAATCGCGGGTTAAATATAACAGTTTTTGTATGTCCTATAAATCGGGACTAACTGAGTGGGAGAACTGGGCCATGCTGTCTTTTGATGTGCCATTAATCGGTACCTCATATTTTTCTCCATTATTTCAAATTAAATTATTATTGCGATCTTATTTATACATTAAAATAAATTTTTTATTGCTAGAGCACGTCATTTTATATTATAATACAAAAAATTTCCCACTTATATGTATTTTTTAGTTTTGAATAGCTTAATTTATTTTTTAGTATGCTTAACTCTCTCTCACAATAGGGACATTTACCTTATATTTTTTTACTTTTTACAGCTTAATATTTGACCAAATAAACTGTATGGATTTCGAACAAATATGTTTTTAGTAAGAAAATTTTTGTTCTGAGAAGTGTCAGGAATATATGTAAAATTTCTAACTGCACACGTTTCACATTACGAGTCAACACACTACGGTGTTCCATGCAGTAAGTCTCGGGTAAATCCGAGACGGGGGGCCACTAGTCGATATATATTATTTGTACGTATACCAGCGCTGACTGCGCCGCAAGCAGAAGATCTGTTTGTCTGTTTCCTTTTTTCTCTCTCTCCCTCTTGCATGCGCACAATAGTGCGTCGCAATGACTCTATCTCTATATTTAAAGTAGACAGTCAATCGATCCGGAAAATCACCAGCGCAAGCAAACGGAATAATAGTCGAGCGGTCACCCATCCGATTACCAACCGCAGCCAATTCTGCTTATCTTTCCAGATCAACGAGATTGCAACTCTACTGCTGCGCCACCGTGTCGGTAGTAGGTATACCTACTGCTGCATGGTGGAAATCATTACATGTCTGTAATACAGGCTAAACTGGGCCACGGTTACAGCTAAGGTACTGTCAGGTAAATAATGTCTGACACAAAACATCGCTTGATGTCTTTGATGTCTTCGAAAAAACGTAGTAAAAATCGGTCTTTTTTCCTATTTATCTTTTCATATGTATATATGTACGTAAAAAACGTACGTGAAATATTAAATATGTATAATACGACAACTGAACTTTTGAAAACAAGAAAAAACGCTGTATCTCGAAAGAGAAGCAAAATTGTCTAAAAATAACAATTTCCACGGATTTCCTAGAGGGAAACTATATAATCAAGGTGCACAAATATAGAGGGGTTGGACTATGCACAAACATAATCTGAATTATTTTTTTTTTGACAGTATCTTAAAAAAAACGAGTAAAAAAAATTTTTTTTTTGTGTACCGTGTATGAAAAATTAATATAAACTTTTACAGAAACTTCAAAAAATTTTTTTTACAATGTAATCTCTCAAAATTCGAAAAACAGTCAAATTTTGAAAAGGAAGCTAGATAGACCCAAAATAACTATTTTTACGGGTTGTCTAACGGGGTACTACATGATCAACGCGCCCAAATAGAGAGGGGTTAGACTATGTGCAAACATAACCTCAATTTTTCGGTTTTTCGAATGAATCTTGAAAAGAACAAGTTAAAAAATTTTTTTTATTTAGTATGGCATGTTTGGAAAATTAATACGGATGTTAACAAAACCTTCGAAAAATTTTGTTTACAATATATAACCTCTCGAAATTCGAAAAACAGTCGTATCTCGAAAAGGAAGCCAGATAGGCCAACAATAATTCCACGTATAGAAAATAATGATTGAGGTGCAAAAATGTGTTCCACAGATTCATACAAATAATTGTAATAATTCTAAAAATAATAAGTCATATCTCAAAGGCAAAGCTACAACCTTCACATCCTACCTATTAATTGATTTATTTTCTGTTCTCTATAATGTATTATAACAAAAATTATCACGTGACCAAAATCTATATTTTTTTTACAATTTAAAGATCAGTAGAAATTAGTTAAGTATGGGTAAATTATAATATTAAATTATAAGTTACTAGCAGCCACCCGTCTCGGCTTCGCCCGAGACTTACTAAATAAAACACTGTAGTGTGTTGACATGTAATGTGAAACATTTTAAGTTAGAAATTTTACACATATTCCTGATACATCTCAGAACAAAAATCTTCTTACTAAAAACATATTTTTTCGGAATCCATATAGTTTATTTGGTCAAATAATAAGGTGTAAAGATTTAAAAAAATAATTATGCTGAAAAGTACCGTACGTTCTTTATGCCATAAAATAATCGGTGGCCATAAGAAGCCGTTGATTTACAGTTTCTCCCGTGTAATTCACGAAAACGGCTATTTTTTAAAGCTGTTAAGATTTTAAACCCCCAAAAAATTTATGTTAAAAAAAATTTTTTTTCTCATATCTCACAACTTTATTACCAGAGCAACAAAGTCCTGGACCTTAAACTCTACATTTTTATTGCAACAAAAACACAAATACATTTTGTACTCATTAAAAAATCTGAAGTAGGATCTTTAAAGATTTCAGAGATTGCTGTGAGGGTACAATGAAAAGCTGATCTCTCACGTAATGGACTCTTTAGTTGTCGATTTTGACGCTGCTGTTCCAATCTCGATAAATTTTCTGCGTCAGTTTCTTGACGCCTAAGTAAAATTGTATTTATTAGATACACTTGAAGTTTTTCTTCCAATTCACCCTCTTGCGACTTTTGGCATGCTTAAAATTTGTGTGACCCCTAAAGGCTGTTTTCTGTCAACTTTGTTAAGTTCTAATATATTTGTTGGCAAGGTAGTTCGACGTCCGATGGCCCTAAAAAAGACCGGTGAGCTTTTTAAGTTAACTCTTTCTTGACTGCAGTTAACAGCAATTGTGACTGCCTGGATACCTCAGGGTGATCTTCTCTGGCTTGCTGTTGAAGACCCAGACTGATTGGGAGAAAAATTACAAAGTCCGAAGCTTTGGGGCTAGTTGTAGTGCTCTTTCCCAACGTCTCCCGGTATAACGTCGAAGACGTTGGTGTCTAAAGCACCTTTTTTATTTGCAGATTCAGTTGTTTTGGTGATCTTAGATGGGGAGATTGGTTAGTGATACTTGTCCAGTGGAGGCTGTCCCGTTGGCTCAAGTTTTTTTTCCTTCATAGCTGTTATAGGTTTGCCCAACGCAGACCTTGGAGAGGATCAGTGATTCCTGGTTGAATGCTTAGAGTCGAGAGGGTAGTATAGGGTCGTCGGTCACCGGGTTTTCCAGCCTTGCGAAGAACAACTCCGCAGGTGACGTCTGCTAGTGAATGGCTGACTTGGTTTAATAGTGCCCGTCTTTAGTTAATATAGTCTTTTAGTCGACGAATCGCTTCCGGAAATGGTAATAAAAATGTATTTGTTGGCAAGGTAGTTTACACTTAGGTGGATCCTAAAAAGAACCGATGAAATTGATGGTTAAGTAGGGAACGTAAATACTTATAATGGCCCTAAAAAGCGCCAGTGGTGAAACTTCCAGGCTATTCTTTATTATTATTCCTGATGATGAAGAGCTGGCTACGGGTTGCTTGATTCTTACCCTGGGAGTCTCGATGTACGGAGACTGTGATGGAGGGAGGTACGCCGCTGACCAAAGAATATCTCGTCTCGGGTCGTTCCCCGGATAACCAACCGCTCATCGTTAGACGGGAACATGTGGGTAAGCGCGTTGGGGACGCGACGACCAAGAAGGTAGCCGTTGTGGCTGCCCGTGCCCCTCAGAGCTGTTTTCCCTTGCTTACATTTGTAGCCACAAATTCTCTAACTGCACCAGGTGGGATGGTGGGACTGCCACACAACTCTGAAGAGTTGGTGCAGATTGTGCTCTGGCTAGATATGTCTCCTGGTATTGTGGCAGAGACGGCATCGGTTGGAATTAATTTTTTTTTTTTATCGCACTCGTCGAGATTCAGGGTGAATGGACACCTAGGTCCCTTCCCCCTTAGAGAAGAGTGTCGTCCGTAACCGGGATACCCAGCTGCAAGACTATCATCAGCATTCTCTATACAGCTCGTTGAAATGCCGAAGCTCGACTACAACAGTACGGAGACGCTCCAGCCTATTATAACCACACTTATTTAATTATGTTGCAGGTAGCTTCGATTTTATGTCGACGCCACCTAGCGGATTTTACTGAACTAAAGTGAAAAGCTGGCGTATTTTTGCAAAACTTTGAGCTCATTTATTGCTATTGTTATTAAATTTTTCAAGATAAAAACTATACTAAAACCATCTAGAAAGTATCATGAATCAGTGTGCAAAATTTTAGCAAAATCGGTTCAGTAGTTTTCGCGGTTAGCGATTACAACGGTTTTAGCGAATTTGCTTTATATATTAGTAAGATAAGATTATAGAAAACGAATGAAATTAAAAATCACAATTTTACAATGGAAAATAGCTGTATGTCTATTGTTTTCCTCAATCTCAATAAGATATAGTGGATTATTTTACTTTTATTGTAGCCAAAATAAAAAAAAATTTTTATTGGTCGGATACAAAGATTCCAACAAGAATTTATTGTACACATGTGGTGCCATATCAAATGCACGAATATTAATTTTAAATGAAAGAAATTTTTGTCCTGCAGAATGGGATACAAAAGGCTATTCAGGATACTTAAAGATGACCTCCATAACACCGTTATTTCACCTCTGTAGGTCCTCAGTAGGCATACCTCATGAGGACCTCTCGTTCAGCGTAGGTAACCTCTATAAGTTTCTGATCGGGAATCAGCGCAAGCGAACGGATTAATAGTCGAGCGGTCACCCATCCGACTACCAACCGCGGCCAACTCTGCTTTACTGTCCAGATCGACGACACTACAAGTCCACCGCTACGCCACCGTGTCGGTAGTAAGTGTACCTACTACTGCATGGTGGAAATAGTAATGTGGCTATGATACGGGCAAAACTGAGCCTCTGTTACAGCTAAGTTACTGTTGGGTAAATAATGTCTGGCACAAAACATTGCTTGATTTTTTTGGAAATCTTCGAAAAATATAGTTAAAATCGTTTTATTTTCCTATCTTTTAGTATGTATATGGGTAATTCTGTCGTAACTTGCTTAGATCAACTTAAAAATTGTTTAAAAAGAAGTTGGTTAAAAAAAGATTTTTTCATGGTATTTCTACAGTACACAACATCAGTAACAAATATCTAAACGGATGCAACTACAAGATTAACTAGTCAAAAGTTATACGAAATTTTATGAAAGTCAGTTTTTATCGATTTTTGAATAATTGTATCTCTTTCTAACACGTGTAGCTAAACTCCTTCAACAGTTTAAGTGTTCTTACTCGGCTTAAATAAAAGCTGGGGCCAAGACCTATCGATTAAAAAGAAATTTTGTTCGATTTTGTGCCTCCATTCAAAAGTTACAGCTGTTTCAGTTAGAGCGTAAATATCGCTAATAATGTGATTTTGACTAAAATTCAGTACTTTTTATAAAATCCCTATAACTTTTCATTCGGGGCATAAAATTCGAAGATTTGTGCTTTAATCATTACGACTATGTTTTTTCTTTCATTTAAGCCCAGATAAGGCCACATAAAAAAGTTTGGCTGGGATTGATTGCTCTAAAACGAAAAAAAACGGCACTTTAAGGTGAGGTACGGTTGGAATGGAAAAGTTCGGAATGGAATTTTCACAGTTTATAGTGCTCGTATGACTCATAGACGTATTACAATGACTTGTCCACCCATACTTAATTTTTAGCCTCAAATGCAATGAAAAAAACTTTACTGTTGTAGCTACACACGTACACCGAGTGGTTGTTCTATGGGGGGTCGGAATGAAATAAAATGTTAGTACGCACGAAATACGCAAATAGATGAGCTTGGCTATTCGAAATGTAACAACTTCTGGTACTTCTGTCATGAGAATTTGTTAGTTTTAGTCCTATACTTTGAAAAGTGATCATTGGTTAGCATTTTTAATCCAAAAAGTTAATAGTTTGAATTGATTTTTGTTAAAACCATTATTATGGTGTAAATATGTGGATAAAATGTATGCAATGAAAACTCACTCGTCTTTGTCAATTTTTTGTGGGGCTTGGGTACAAATCCTATCCCCAATATCTAAAGTATATGATGCTTACACACCCAAGTGGCAAATAATTACAGTAAATTATAATTAAATCGGTAAGTAAATTAACACTTGAGTTGAACTGAAATACATCAATTTATTCATACATCGTATATAATTTGTACAAGTATGCTAATTTACCATTATATACTAATAAGTAAAAGGTAGGAAAGATTCGATTGCACATTATAGGAAGCGTTTACTTAAGGAACACCTGAGAACTGGTGATTACAAATTTTAACCCAAGTAATTTATGATATTATTTTAATAAGCTTTCAATTGCATATCAGTTACTTGCGGCTCATTTATTCTAAATAGTTTGCTTTAATTGTACTTCTTAGTTAGGATATTAATTTTACTTTGTTAAACAATAATCTAGTTAGTAAGGTAAGCGTAAAAACCATTAAAAATTTTCAAATTTTATTTTTTTTGTAATAAAAGCCACCTACTCAGAATACTCTAAAGTTATTAGCGTAACAACAGGTTCCCTTTTAAAAGTCATTTTTGAACTTAAGTGCAATTCTCAATTCTTTTATTTTGTGAGTAATAACTTCATTTATTTTTTGCCTTAAAGTTTTTCTTACCTCATGATTTTTGTATTTGATACTCACAAAATTTTTTATAAGGGCTGAAAGCATGTTTAAACTAATACATTTACGTCACGAATATTTTAACGTTCTTATACTCAATCATTATATTATCTCTTCTGTAACTATACTTGTAAAGGGCGGTCGAAATTGTATTGTATTTAAATAATTATTGATGAAATAAATGTATTTCAGTTCAACACAAGTGTTAATTTACTTACCGATTTAATTATAATCTACTGTGTTATGATTTATGATTAAGGTAAATAAAGTTTTCGCATTTATTAGAAAAAAAATACTACTTGTAAATTCATGTGGAATCACATAAGTAATGTTGAAAACAGAAAAGTGGTCACTTCTTCAAGTTTATCGTGGACCTCTGTACCAATACAGTCTTCAATATTATTACTTAAAAAAATTAAATCTAAGTTGAGTTTGTAAGTTTTTCGCACATAGATATATGTATGAGAGCTGAAATTAGGCAAAAATAAGTTAAACGATTTGTAAGAATTTTCTTAATGACAACTATTATCATCTGTTGTATTGCAATTCCACGATAAAATATGTGTGTTGAAATTTCCTATTATAATGGAGTGTTTGTTGATCCTTATATTTTGCACAATTTCATCCCATTGAGTTTAGGTGAGAGTAATGGGTGGATTACCTGGAGATCTATAACAAAATATTATATTTATATTTGGAGTAACGTTATTAAAGTGAAGACCACACGGAGGGAAAAGTCATGCATATTTTTCATGGCACATGTGCACATAATCCACGGTAAGAGAACACTGGCGTTGCAGGCATCAAGCCTATGCTTTCGTCTAAATCCAATCGATGTCTCGTTCACATGGACTGTAACCGTGGATTACGGTCATGAAACTGTTGGTACGTTCTCATGTTATCTACAGGCTATACACGGAGAGAGAAAACATGCGACCCGCGCTAAAACATGTTACTAGCGCCAAGCCTATACACTGCCTTGTGCGGCGAAAGCTTGTAGCTGTGAACGCAAGGGACCACTTGCTTTCGCGCTATAGTCTCATTCCATGCTACGAAGGCACGAGATTCGGTACGGTGAGCGCTCGGATCAAACCCATGTGCAGTAGACGCAAAAAGCTCCGTGCAAATTTCACACATCGCCTCTTGCGTTACGATAGATTAAGCTGAGATGGAGGGGATACTACATTTAATGTAATTATCATCCCTTGCTCATATATGTGTGAATGTGTGTGTATATATATATACATACGTACACGTGTATGCGTTTTCGAATGTAATCTGCATTTTTAATTTTTTTTTCTGCTTAATGTAATACATTAAAAGTATAAATATCCCCTTTTTGGGCACATATCACTTGTGTATCATGAAATTAATATTTCCCGTTTATATAGTATTGACAAATAATTTTATATCATGTCATTGTTTTGTTAAAAAAAAATGATAAATAATGTTACAAATAAAATTTTTTTACCTTTATTTATGTTTTTTAGTACATACATCAATTAAAAAAATTTTTTAATTCATATCTTATTACAACTAATTGTTTCTTTCCTATCTCGATAAATAAACAAGGAGACGTTCTGGTTACATTATTAACATGTAATAAAGTAGGAGCCTGATTTGCATCAAATTTTACACAATAAGCGTAATAATGTTCTTGGAAATACAAAGTCTTCAATGTTATTATTTCAAGCAACATTTTGTTATTGCATCAGTATACATTTTATTTCATGTACGAAAACAGTTCCAGGCATTAGTTTGTTGCCAAGAATAGTAATATATTTTAATATACTGACTAACGCGTTCGGTAAAAGATCAGACAAAAGTTTTTTTTAAATGTGTGAGGCATTTGAAAGATGTGCTTGGCCAATTTCTATATCATTATTAACGGCTGATAGAAATTCTAAGTTGTAACACCATTGGAGTTGTTGTCTAATGATTATAGCCAATGGCAGATTTACATTAGTAGTAACTGATACGCAATTTTGTTTTAATTTTCTGTTTTTTCGTTCGAATTTCATCGATGAATAGTGAAATGATGGGCCATTTAAAAGCATTATTGTACAATAATGAAGCATGAAATGCATTTTTTGCTTAAGAGGGCCAAATAATTTTTAATAATTATCACTATGGTCTTCCACGAGTTTAACAAGGCTTTTGATCTGACCTTTTGTTAATACTGGGCTCGACAGGATAACGATAGTTTTTCTTAAACGTAAGTACACGTCCCAATACTTATTTCCTGGTGAAACTAAATCGCCCAGTATTAATCTAAAATATCTTGTGAAACATAACATTTCAGATGATGACTGCTTTAGCTTTAAGTGTCCTTCTGGCGTAAAAAATAACGGCTGTGGTTTATTATTTTTTCCCAATTTGCCATAGTTAAATTTTTTTATCCTGTAATTAATTGTTTGCAATGATAAAATCTTTTCATTAATTAATGCTTCAAGAACGTTTCTGACTGTAAATACATACGCCCTCAGCTAGGTCGTGCATAAGATCAAGCGTGAAATTTTCTGTAATATTCAACTTTCTTAAATTATCAAATATACATTTTTCTTTCACACCAATGCTTGGTAAATTTTTGTTAGCTACTACTTCGATGCAACTTTCTGGTGTTCGCAAAAACATTTTGTCTTCTCTATTTATAATCTGGCACTGCGATCTAGTAGCTATGCAAATTGTACAAAATATTTCGGCTGTGAAACTTTCAATAAAACCACAAATGGAGTTCAAGCCGGGATAGTCTCCGAGTTTTAACGGACGTTCCAGAAAAAATCAGGTGTGGGTCTCGGGGACCCACGACAGATGAGAAACATTAAAGAATATGTTATTGAACTCGGTAGTTTTTGATTGTCTATGATGAAAATAGTAGTTTTCGTCAGATAAATGCCATTGTCTCCAGAGCTATTTTGCGGCCCAAGGGACCTGCGAAACAGAGCCACGAAGCGATGGAGCTTATGTGGCGAATCCTATTTTTTCTACCGAGCGCAAACCAGTCTCTCAAAAACGCGTAAGGTATGAAAAGTATTTATTTTTTTGACTCTAAATAGTCTTTATTTTATATTTTTGTATTATAAAGACAGTTTATTTATGAGTATGTATTTTTATCAGTGAATATTATAGATTAGGAAAAAGCAAATTATGTTTATATTATTTTTGTTCATTAACATATAAACAACGAGAACGAGAAAGAACAATAATACATGGCGAAAAGTATCTATACTACCGACCTACACAAAGGTACATAGATTAGTTTAACAAACATTCGGGTGTATTACTTTCTCTGTCTCTCTGTCTCTTTTCGGATTCGGATACCTGTTTACTGTTCGTAGTTGCGCACGTACGTGAATTTCGTTGAATTTGCTCTTTACTAAAGACAGGTTAAGATGGAGTTTAAATAAACGCAATTGGAAGTACCCGAATAAATTTTGCATTATGGTCAAATATTTATATTTTAAAATAATCCGAGAAATAACTTTTTAAAAATGATGAAAAAGTAATAATAATTCTATTATTTGTTAGTCATATTCTACAAGCACAAAATATTTAAAAAAGCAATCAAAAGAAGGCCTACCTTTAGTCCTGTGTAAGTACAATAGAGAGAGAGAGAGAGAGAGAGAGAGAGAGAGAGAGAGAGAGAGAGAGAGCGTAATAGCAGACACCCATGGCTCTCTCTATCTTATGGAAAATTTTTCGTTCTACACGCTGGTATTTTTATTTTTTCTGTACATCAAACCGTTAAAAGATATAAGCAAAACGAACTCTAAATCACAATTTTACACAATTTTAACATTATTAGACCACTCAAAAATAATCATAACTATTTTTTTTTGAAATCAGCGGGCTCAATTATATGTAATGTAAAAAAACGCCTAATTATAGATCAATTTTTTAATTCAGAAGTTTGTCGGTTGGTATCCATAAATAATAAGAATAAAGATTAAATCAGTTTGCTGCATAGTTCAATCGATTAGGTCACCGATTACCAATCTATAAGATAGGGTTCGATTCTAGGAGTCAGAAAAATTTGAAAATTTTTTTTTTACATATATAACATAGTATATATTATATATATATGCGTACGTATGTATATGCTATATGTACAATACATATATGTTATTAATTTATTATACACTCTTCTATATAGCTATATATGTATACGGGTAGTACACTTTACAAACGAGAAAGGGGCGGCAGTAAGCGCGCGGAAAAAGAGACAGAGAGCTGAGCCGAGTTAAACCAGAGATCGTGCCATCGCACGGTCGCTTCATCGCGTCGGTCGAACCTCCAAGCGTGCCAATAGATGTTTCACATAAAAAAAACGGATATGTAAGTTTTTCTAACCCGAATTATTATCCCATTATCAGAAAGATTATTTAGCTGTTCGATTACTGAAGTGAAAATAGCTTTGTTACCGAACAATTTTAAATATATTGAATAAAAAATAGTAGTCACAAAAATATTATCTACTTATCTAGCTAAATGTGGTGGCAAGCATGTTTTTAGAGTCTTTGTCGTACTTTTTTTCCACAACTCCCCCTGTATTATGTTAGATACATATATTTCTTCATTACGTAACGTTTGTACATACTTCATGATTTCATCAAAAACTCCTGGTTTCTCTAGAAAAGCTTTAAACAGTATTTCAGAGGAACATGTCCAGTATATACAGGCTTCATCTCCAGGGTCGAAGTGGTTGGTGTTGGCTAAGAAAAAACAAGCTCTTCCTCAATTTGAATACTTGTAGGTGGTACATAGGCACAATTTTTTTTGTAAAACTTTAAGCGTTTATGATCTGTCATGAAATTATTAAACGCATCTTTATTTTTTTCTAATGTAAATTGAGATTTCTTAATGACTTCCTCTGTTGTGATAGCCTTTAACTGTTGATGCTATTGATTCTGAATATGTGGTATAAAAATGGCTGATATAAAAGAATGGAAAGATGCGATGATATAATCAATACCATTGCGAGATATGTATGGATTATTATACAAAGAGAGTTAATTTCATGATTTGTTCTTTTAAAGTCATAACGCTATCATGAATGAAGAACTGCGTACAATCCATCTTTGAGCGAACTGATCTAAAAACAATAATATGCTTTTGAAAATGCTTTCAGCATTTTTTTTTAAATTAATATACTAAAATTATTTATATCACTTTTTCATTTAATTAAAAAAATTTTCTCGTAATTTAAAATTTTTTTAAATAAGTCCCTAATCTATCACGACACGCCAAAGAAGTCTCTCGCCTTGTAAATAAGGTCGATGACCTTGCAGTTTTGTGATAGCATTTGAAAAAGGGTTACAAAAGCTATAATTAAGCATTTTATTGACACTTATATTACAAAATGTAAAATATTATATAGCACTAATCGAAGAAAATAATCGAAATATGAGTGTCATGTTCTTATTACGTTACTGTGTTTATAAAATACAAAAATATTTTAACTAATTCACTTCTTAGCTTCGCTACCGCAGCTCCTCCATTTGTTTTGACAAAATTGTAAACTTCGCGTTCTAAAAACCACCAAACATGGTTGCATAATAATGGAAACTTCTCTCCTAATATTTTACAAATTTTGTAGCAAGCGTTTACAGCTCTTATGGGAGATTGAAGGATGTAACGATATTTATCAACGATAACATAACATTCCTTAATATTTTTTAAGTCAACTCCAACCATAACTACATGACGTTGACAAAACAACTTCATGTGTTCTTCATGTTTTTGATGTAATTCTGCAAGCAATGAGTCTAAACTTTCTTTGACGGAGTCAACTTCCTACAATTCAACGAAAGATAATTTTTACTTGTTTTTGTGTCGGATGTTACATAGAACTACAACGTATATACTATTCTACAAACTTTACAGAAACATTAAAATTCGATGATAAAGTGGAATTTATTATTTAAAAAGTCTGAAACATGCTTTTTTGCCCATTAAGTAATTACTTTGAATTGAGAATAAGAAAGGTTTTCAACACAAGTGCGACAACTTCCTCCACAATAAAAATTTGCCCCAAATTTTTTTTCAGTGAGAAAATAATTGTAGTTATTTTACCTTTAGATGATATATAAATGTTTTCGACACAAGAGACTGATCTGGTATTCAATTGGTTTTATATTTGGATCTTGAAGTCAACTTGGTTATTTTCTTAAACAAAAACGGTAAAACTTGCAATGTGAAAGTGTCTCGTTCGTCTGATAAAAAGTAATTAGGTAATTAGAATTAAATTTTCGTAACCACTTATCGTTCTGTGCAGATAATTTACGCAACTCACCACTGCTTTCTGTTACACTGCTTGTCTTAATTAAGTCATTAATAAAAGGAACTTTGCTTTTTTTGGCCAATTTAAAAATTTTCTTTGAAACGTCTGGGCAGTTCTGTAAGAAATCGCCTGCGTCTTTCAACTCCTCATCAAAATCCTGTTCCAACTGCAATAATGAAAAATTATATTTTCATATCTAGATACAAATTTAGAAAACCATTAAGTCGATACCAGTTTATGACCACTAGAAAGTTGCAGTGCAGGGAAATTTTCAAGAATTATCTTCAAACCGTTATTTTAAAAAAAACTCAATTTTTCTAGCAAATCAACTTCTTTCCATTTTTGTTCATACTCCTCTGTTATATTCTGTACTTGTTTTGTTATACCACTCAGGGTAACTTTGGAGCGTTCTAAAATATATAAAGTTGTTTTATTACATAAGTTAAGAGTAGTTTTCCTATCTAAAGCCTTTTTGAGGAGCTGCTGCACCCTCGGTAGGAAAAATAATTTTAAACTATATTGAAACAAAAGTAATTACCTTCATTGACGCTCTTCCTTTTTAATTTGGAAACTTCTTTTGTTACCCGGAAAGACCCTCTTAGCAAGCCTTCTATGTTCTTGGAAGAAAGAGCCATGCGCTGCACGGTTGTTGGTTGGCTCAACATACAGCAGATCTTTCGAGACGAGTGAAAATGGTTGATCTATACAAGACTGGAAATTTAATGAAATTAATGCTGTTAAGAGAGTTGTCAGAATTTTTAAAATTTGAATAAAATAAAGGCCAAATTGATTTTACGAGCTTATATTTGCAGTCTAATTTTAAAATTAAATAAAGAGAATCGATAGTAATATTAATTTTTATAAGATAGTGGTCATTGGGCCAATCAGCATCAGTAACGGACTGTGAGAGAAGGC
Organism: Copidosoma floridanum; assembly: GCF_000648655.2. The sequence continues at coordinate 214,542 of NW_019379676.1, forward strand.
CAAGATTGGACGAGACAAAGGGCAGATCTGTACTTAATTCAACAAATTTGTTTTTAGTAAGGGTAAAGTAGGTGGGTGAGCCACCATTTAAAATAAATAAAGTTTCTGGATCAAGTAGTCAAGAATCAGTCTATCATTGATGTAGTCTTGATCTCCGCCCTAAAATGAATGGTGTAAGTTTAAGTTATCCACTAGTAAGAAAGAGTGTAAGGTACTTAATTCGACTACAAAAGATTTCCACTCTTCAAATTTAAGATTAAAGCGATAATAGGAGGATCTGTAAATATTGATTTTGTATAAATTACCCCATGAGGTAGAGGACATACAACAATATTGAAGGTTCAACGGAACACTGTCCAATACGATATCATCGAATACGGGGTTTTCCTGGATGAAAAGAGCAATCCCTTCTGTTAAATTAGTTAATCTTATTGTTGAATGGACGTGAAGAAAGGTGTATTTATTCGTGAGGGAAGCGTGGTTGGGTTGCATAAATAATCACTCGCTGTTTATGAGTTATTGTTTTGCTTTAATTATCATAGAATGTATATGAAACGGTTTACAATAGTTTTATAATAGATCCCTACGTGAATGCATTCAACGACAACAATACAATTGGTACAAATCAAAGCCACGTCTCGCCTGTCTGGGTTACACTTTGAGATACTAGACTAATTCGCGGAAACGAGGGCGCGAATTATAAAGAAAGAGAGAGCGAGAGTGCCGGTCGTGCGTCTGAATAGCTGGATACACTCTCACTGGCAGGCTCTCGTGATGACTCACCGACTGACACAGATGTTAATAAACTCTACAGACCTGTGTTTGGCTGCGATCACAACTGTTCCCTTCGCGCACCGATCTCTCGGTCAGCCTCAGCGTAACGCGAAGGAAGGCTCGGTGAAGGTTAAGGGCTCTAGCTCCGTACACCGACGTCTCGGTCTGCCTCAGCGTAGCACGAAGTTCGAGTTACCGTGGTGATGGTCGAGGTTCTAGTTCCTCCGTGTCCGATAGTCTCGGTCAGCCTCAGCGTACCACGGAGGATCACACCAACGTTGAACGCCTGGTCTCTGCCTGTGGCTCAAGGTACCGTGAAGCCGTGCTCCAGCTCTCCCGCCCGCCGTTCGCACACCTCTCCGTGTGTCACGACAGACCTTTCAAAGCCCCGGGAGCTCACGTGAAAACTTGTATTGGTTTTAGGTTAGGCATCGAAAAAAGGGACAACTTAGTGTGATCTGAGCACCAACTGCCATCCACTTAAGCTCTGTTCTCCTGTCCGCGCGCGTTCGTCTCTCAAACTCGAATCCATCCAACTTCGAGGCCCCTGCGCTCGCTCTCTCGCCTCTTCCTCCCTTCTCTCCCGCTGGTATGTGCGCAAGCCACCCGATGGCGCTACTCTCTGCACAACGCGACGCGCACCTCAAGTTTCAATCGTCGTCGTGCTTAAAAACTCCCGAACACCTTCTCTGTCTTCATCTAGTCTGCCCTTCCTGAAGCAGTTGAAGCTACCAATATTTCAGTTGAATTCTGGTTACAGGGAAGTCCCTGATGGTGCTAATATCTGAAGATTTATAGCGTATTTCAGGAATTCGGTGTAGTGTTGTTTCTAATTACTCTACTATTTCATTTAAAATTTTTAAATTTTCATGCATTTGATTCCTAAATGTAAAACTTGCAAAAAGTGAAAATTGATTAAAATTAGTAAAGTATAATAAAAGTTGGTTGAAAAATAATAAATTTAACCATCTGACAGTTTCTGTTCTATTATTTTTATTCTGCAGTTTTGCAAACAATTCGTGGTAAATTGTAACTTGAAGTTCGCTAGATTGGAGATACTGTCTCTGTTGGCATTAATATTGTTTGGATTTGGGATGTTTAGATTATATTGATTTTCCTTAACGTACAAGTTTCTAGGAATTAAACTTTTAGTTGGCATTACTTTGTAATCCTAGTAATGGGTCAGTCCTTGCATCCTTGTCGTTCTCCCAGAAGTGTCGAGACTTCAGCATTGGTTCCTGTGTTGTTAAGGCTCTCAATCTGACTAGCTCAAGTTATGTGGGCTTGTTTTTTGAAAGCTTTGCTAAAAGGTTAATAGGTGGCTAAACCATAATTTTGGCCAGAGCCTCCTCTCTCAATACAGGGAAGTCGTTGACTTTGCGTTGGAACTTACCAAATCCCCTCTTGACAATTTTTCAGGCCTTGGTGTAGTGTAAATTATCATTTGCCAATATTATTTGGATGGCTTTTTGGTTCTTATATTCCTTACAATTATTATAATCGTTCGTCTTATCGGGTTCGTTACAGTACATGCACGTATTGCGTTACATATTCAAAACATTTCGCTATAATGTTATCTTGGAACTAACGTGACCGTATTTTAAACATTTATAACATACATGGGAATTTCTGACACAAAGTGTTACGCGTCCAGCATAATTAAATATTGACACCAAGTCCGACAGGACTTGGCCTGTAAAGAAGAAAAGAATTGATTCGCTAGAAAGCCATTCGTTGTCTGCTCTTTTTGATTGTCTGTTCCGTCTTATTTGTCTTTCTACCTTAAAGACTTTTAAAGTGACTCCCTATGTATTGTCAAATAGCCTCCTCTTAAATATCAGTTAATTATCAGGCCTTTTCTTCCTTGACAATATGAGGGCATAAAAGATATAACGTTGTGGTCAGTCTAGAGAGCATCTCGAACAAAGCGATGAGCTTCTCACTTGTCCTTAAAATTAATTTTCACTTCTGTATTGATATAGTTATCATTTTATCAAACTTGTAATTAGGCGCTAACAAACTTACAACCAGAAACTTATTCAAATTTTTTCTACTCACCCACGTCTCGTGGAATTGTATTTGCTGGTTGGACATTTTGTTGTTTATTTTTCTTTGTATCTTCCTCCTTTTATTCTTCCTCCTCTATAGGTTCAGTGTTAGAAAGTAGAGTGATGGCAAAGTAGGAACTTGGAAACCGTATATCAGGGACCGATAATAAGAATTGCGGATAATCATGGGGCTACAAACAGTACATCAAGGCACGGGAAACTCAGAGAGTAACCACTCATCCCAAAAGGCCGTAGTATCACATGATGATATCCGGAAGAGAAGAATGCGTGTTCAAATCACGTCGGGGTCACCATTGTGGGGTAAAATATTGGACCGACACTTAGGTCCAACGTGTTTCATCTCGGAGCTGTTGGTGGACTCGTCAGTAAGGCATACCCAACAGCTCCTGCCTTAGACACCTACTTAGGGTGCTCACACTAAACTGGAACTTCCTTATATACTAACTGATGGATAATTATGCCACTTGTGGATAAGCACAAGAGAGAGGTGACACGCCTAGTGAACAGTTAACGAAGTATCATCTAGTGATACCAGAGTCCCCCACACTACCAGAAACTAAAAATCATAGCGATAGGTATACAATACAGTAGTGAGCGTCAACTAGCAGCGATTGTTAATAATTGTAAATATTAAATGTACTTTTGAGGGAGGCTCAAGAAAAATAGTTTTCGGCACCCGCCCAGAACGTCAAATATTTGCGTGCGTGGCCTTATATTTCAATATACTATTGTTTGAAAATTGGAGATTTTTCTTGACAGACCAAGAAGCGAAGCCAACTCCTGAGCTATTTTCTGATTGTTTTTAACCAACCGTATACACATAAATACGTCTAATATTAGAATCCAAAAAAATGATGAATAACTCGGCCTTGAAATCATCTGATTTTTGGATTTTCTCGCTAGTTTTGGTGTCAATCTTTGGACTAAATTAAGAATCTTCAAAAGAGTTTGAATACTTAAAGTAAATAGGCATATACCTTATATGGAGTCGTAAAAGATAAGCGATTTCGAACCAATCTAATAACAATGACGTAAAAAAGTGATAGTAGTGGATCAAAGATCCGTAGAGCGCATCTACGACTAAGTTACTTTTTATAGAAAATAACTAGAGTAAGTATCTGTAGAACAAGTACTCCAATCTAAATTTCATGAAAGGAATGCAGGATTCTGCCAAAATGTCATTTAAAGGAGGGCTTCTCCTATAGCCCAATGTTAATCAGAGAACATTAATCTGGCTGGAATAAAGGCTTCTGAGATAAGTTGTGGAACAAGGAGAAATAAAAAACCACAGTATTCTACTCTCGATCTGACTAGTGTTTTTATAGCTATAATAAGAGATGCATTTTTTAACATCATGATTAATACATGCATTCTAGTTGAATTTGTTGTCTATTATCATACCGAGGTACTTGACCGATTTTTCAACCAGGATTTTAGTGTTTCTCGAAGTCGAGGAAAAACGATTAGTCCCGATTTTGTATTAATTAAAAATAACAAGGTAACATTTTTCGAGAGATATCTCAAGGCCTCTATTCCAAATACCATGAGGCACTTTAATAGTTAATTTATAGTGGGGATGTATCAATGCGTACTTGAAAAATCCCTCGGTACGTCTTCAATGGCACGTATCAAATGGGGTTGGAGTAGACCTGCTCACAGTTCGTTTTCTCCCAAAAACGGGAATTGCACTTCATTTGACTGTGTAGGAGTATCCAAGCTTGGGCTACTACATGACAGCGGTGCCAAGCCAAAGCGTCGGCCGATACGTAGTGTAAGGTGTATAACACAGAACGGCTTGGTTACCGTATGTGCGTTCACTGTACAGACGCTACTATAACAGCAAGTTATTCGTAACTACAGTGAAGTGAACGCATTGGGTATGTTCTCTCACTCTCATTGGTAGTAGCAGTAGCAGCCGAAGCAATAGCAGTGGTAGCAACGATAGCGACAAAAACAAAAAGTGTTTACCGTAGCGATGCAGCTTATCAGAAAAAAATGCACAAACTTCGCGGGTCTTTCTCTCTTTCTCTCTTTTATGATCAAATTATACCTTGACGCTTGCAGCAACATCGTGAAACGTTTTTACAACTGCTTGCGATCGTTCGCGGTCTGCCCAGTTGCTCACGACTACTTGCGAGCGCTAGTGTCGCGTAGTATATGCTCTCATATGCGTACAACTGCTCGCAAGCGTTCGCATCTCGCAGCCTGCACAGCGTGACTACTTGCAAGCGCTCGCGTCGTTAGTATATGCACTCAAGCGCTCGCATCTTGCAGCCTGCAGCGCCCGACTACTATGCAAGCGCCAGCATATGCTGCCCCATGCTCAGAATGTCCCCACTCTGCCTGAACAGTATACATTTTGTGGATAGCTTCTTGTGACTTGTGCGACGCCTAACGTGCCCCGCGTTCCCCTTTCGCGCGCTCTGGCACGAAACATTCGAAAAAGGAGCTGCGCCACAGATGGCAGACCTTTCATTAGATTTGTTCAATTAAGAGGTTTCGAGCGCTCGAAGTGTTCCTAACACCTCTAGCCTGAGCCCGCGTTTTTGCTCCAAGCGCTCCAAACGCACCAACTGCGTGCTCATAACCAGGTAACCCAAAAAAGCTGTTAGAGTGCCAGCTATGAATTATCTTATAATGTGATAGTACGAATTATCTACCCTCTTATCTGTAGATAATTTACTAATACTAGATGAAAAGCTAATCAGGCACTACTACGGGTTTTTTAGGATAACATGAGCCAAGAGCACTTGGAGCGCTGCGTAGACCTGAATTATCTACAGATAAGAGGGTAAATAATTCGTACTATCATATTATAAGATAATTCATAGCTGGCTCTCTTACGGCTTTTTTGGGTAACCTGGTTATGAGCACGCAGTTGGTGCGTTTGGAGCGCTTGGACCAAAAACGCGGGCTCAGGCTAGAGGTGTTAGGAACACTTCGAGCGCTCGAAACCTCTTAATCGAACAAATCTAATGAAAGGTCTGCCATCTGTGGCGCAGCTCCTTTTTCGAATGTTTCGTGCCGGAGCGCGCGAAAGAGGAACGTGGGGCACGTTAGGCGTCGCACAAGTCACAAGAAGCTATCCACAAAATGTTTACTGTTCAGGCAGAGGGGGGACATTCTGAGCATGGGGCAGCATATGCTAACGACGCGAATTCTTGCAAGTAGTCGCGCTGTGCAGACTGCGAGATGCGAGCGCTTGCGAGCAGTTGTACGCATATGAAATTATATACTACGCGACACTAGTGCTCACAAATAGTCGTGCGCAACTGCGCAGACCGCGAACGATCGTAAGCAGTTGTAACCTTCCACTATGTATCGGCTGACGCTTTGGCTTAGCACCGCTGTCATGTAGTAGCCCATGCTGGGATACTCCTGCACATTCAAACGAAGTGCAATTCCCGTTTTTGGAAGAAAACGAATCATTGGAAAACTTGAGGAGATCTGTTTGCCTCCTTACTAATAACGATAATTCTCTAGTTTAACTGGCACATAAAGTGGGACTTTAAACGCTATCTTACGGCAATCCTTAAAATGCAATCAAGGAATATGCCTGTAAGACTTCTTTTATTGTAAAATTTATTCTGTATGTTATTAAAAGATCGTCTTTGCAAGTTGCAGAGAAAAAAGGACGCCATTTATTTCCATCCAGGTAATCAACCAAAAATTTACCATCTTTTCAAATATCTTAAAATAGTTGTTTCCCAATATCTAGATCAATCGTATACATAAATATACAATACTGCGGTTACGGTCATAAATCATACCGTATTTAAAATATCAGAGAAGATTGTGAATGCCTTTGCGTACACTTATACGTACATAAACTTATACATTTATCTACTTATACTCATATGACAATGTGACGTTGCCACATATGCGATACTTACTTGGTTATCTACGTAAAGCAGTTTTTTGATTACCATTACTTTAAAACTATATGATGAAAAATTCTCAAAAAAATGAATGTGTTTATATTAGTTTCTCGTATTATATTAGTTTTGCTGAAAATTTCGTACCTTTTTAGATACTTTTGATTTATAAAACAACTACCTTAAGAAAACATAATCCCATCATAACACGTCTGACTTTTTGGTTATCTTTCGGGAAAATAGATGAAAAAGTATTCACCAATCTAAGAGAAATTGGTCACTAAAACATATGTCATCATATATGTCAAGTGAAAGTCTTAACAAATGTTAAGGTTGTTAAATAATTATTTCATAATTTATCCTATTAACCCCTTCAGATCATTTTACTTTCACGGTACTAAGAGCAGAAAACAGTTCAACATACAAAAAAGGGGCTAATAGTTAGAAGTCGAGTAAAAAGCAAGTGTCAAATAGGTCTAGACAAACGTGAATTTGTGATTAATGGGTAGACCTAAATTGTGGAAATATTTACGTGAGGTATCAAAAATTTTGACGTTAAATGTGGAAGAGACATTCTTGACTCTTCTCGGAATAAAAAAAATTTGAATGACAAAATTTTTGTTTGTGATCGAAGCAGTTTTTGTCAAATAGTAAGCTGTAAAAAAGTTTTAAAAATGGCCAACAATTTGCACTTTTTCACGTTATAATATACGAAAAAGGCTAAAAAAAAAAGGATATATAATTAAAATGTTTTTTTTTTTAGTCACAAAACTTAACCACCAGAATAACAAAGTTGTTGAGCCTTATCCCTCTAAATTTTAGCGCCACAAGAGAGAGAGAGAGATAGAGCATACTTAGTAGTACTAACACATTTAACATAGCTCACTCGCACGAGCAACAAAGGGATATACATTTTTTTACAACTTATTAAAGCAAAATCTCATTCCAAAAAAATATCTCATCGTAAAGTTAAGAAGATCATTACCAGACTCACTAACTTTGGTTACAGGTGGCTTCAATTGTACTTCGACGCCACCTAGTACATCTTACTGAACTAAATCGCAAGGCTAGCCTTTTTTGCAAAACTATGAGCTTATTTTTTTCTATTGTTAATTATTTTTTCGAAAAAAATCACACAAAACCATTTAAGAAGTGTCAAGAATAAGTATGCAAAATTTCAGCAAAATTTGTTGAGTAGTTTTCGCGGTTAGCGATTACAACGTTTTTTGGGACTTTGCCTCATACATTAGTGAGATATCAGAAATGTTAGCAAAATTATTCAATAATTTATAATAAAGATGTAAACAAGATTCTTTTTCGTTCTTTAGTGTTTTCCTAGTTGTTGCTAAAATTTTTTTATACTCGAATGATTCCATCGTAATTCTATATTTTAGGGGCTTCAATTTCGCCTTACGTAGTCTAACAGCTTTATCACATTTCTGGTTTCATTAAATATTTTTTTTGGGCCTGTGCTTTCCAGAGAGATGAGGTCTTTGAACAGATTGTTTACATATTTANAATTTGGAAGGATTAAAAAGTTATTTTTAATTTTGTGCCTCTACAGAGACCGTCTGATATACTTAAAGTTCTTATTAACACTACTATAGCATTTATTTTTAATTTTAATTCGTAAAATGGAAGACTCTCTCTAATATTATTTTAAAATACCATTGGAAAATTAATATTTGTGTTAATTTAATTATGTTAAGTTAATCATATGTCTTTTCAACTCCTTTGTGAGTCACGTAGTCTGCTGTTGTGAACTAATTTTCAGCCTGCATTGATAAATATACGAGTAATGTCGTTCATTTGTCTACTCAATCTGTTAGTGGGAGGTTGGCGCGCTGAGCGCGCAGGGGGCGTGAGCCCCACTAGTATATACATAAATACATATAAATTTTTTTGGACACATTATTTAATATACTTAAATACGAAGCGTGAATCTTCGGGTTTAATTATGTTGAAGCAACTAACGACGTTAGACTGTTTTTAGCCATTTCAAAAACATTTTCATAACTATTAGACCAGTACCAAACTTTCATGATCAACAATCTTCCTAAAATTTTTAATAAATTTAGAATGATAATTATTCATTCCCGGAAATATTTGTAATTCTTTTACATATTTTACTACAACCTAAAAATTAAACTTCTTCTTCATTAAATTGACATCTATCTAATTTTAAAGTTGAGCCGACTTGCTTTAGTTTTGACTGTACCAATTTCAATCTATAATCGTGTTCCTTTTGGTTTTTACCCTGAACTCTGATCAGAGATTGGTAGGGAGATTGCTGACTGGAATGCTACGGAGTGTGCCCACTTTTTTCCACTGGTTCGAGCGCCCCATCGCGGCTAAGCGGCCAATCAGGTGCACATTTTCTTTTTTATGTAAGAAGCATGGTAGGGGTAATGCGCCTACGAGAAGAGGATTAGATTCGCGTAGAAATGTCCATATAGGCGCATATCTTGGAGACGCGTGGAAGGGGTATACCGAATGTGCGCCTACGAGGAGAGGAGTGGAAATGAAATGTCGGCTATATAGCTGTGTAGCTGAGTGCACAGTCAAAGCAACCGACGACACGAGCTTTTTTTTTGACTCTGCAACCGAGTATATGCTGTGTATATTTAACTGACTTTCTCTCACTCTTGCTTCAATGTTATCTACAAATCTTATTTAATTAAATTTTGGAACACATTAACTATATGCACAGAATTTTGATTTCAATACATTAATTTTTTAATTGTTCCGTTCTTTTAACATTCGCAAATCCATAATGTTTTTAAAAAATATACAGTTACACCTATTTTTTAAGGTTTTCAGTACAGCTTTAACCTCTAATGTATTTATTTTACACATCCTAACTGCTGTGAACTGTAGAACAAGCTCCGAAGGATATTCATGAACATATGTGACTTTAAAAGAAGATTCATGTGTTTTTCGGATAGCTGAGATAGATGAGGCTTATGCCGCTTCGTGGATTGTTATGCTCTTAAGGGTGAAAAATCCATATCATCGTAGATTTTTTTTTTGTTAAGAAAGTATATATTATAAGAAATGTGAATCGATTGGGATAATGTAGTTTTGAAATACTCTTTTTTTTAAGTTTTTATCTCACTAACAAGCAATTAATTGTGTACACTAGTTATATATTCTATATTTATGTATTGTGCAATATAAAAAATGTTTAAAATACTTTTGTATATATTTAAATGTACCTGTTTATAAAAAATGTCATAGCACCATTATATGTAAATAAATAAATGTTTTTTTCTAACAGTTAAATAATTCAATTACTAAATGTAAAATAACTAAACACAGTCACAATAACTACCTCATAACAGTGTGCTATAGAAATATAATAAAAATTGTATAATGTACCGGGTAAACAAATGTAGTTCTTCACTAGTTAATATTAAGTGTATGATTTATTGATAAGACTACGGTGATACACCAAGCTCTAGGGAGTCTTCGCGTGTCCGTCGTGCACAGTAAGCGCTTGTTTCTTTCTGCCCTCCAGCGCCGTACTCTTGCTTGCCTACGTCATGGATTACTTATACACTTATACTCGTGCGATGCCCTAAAATAATGACCTTACTTGCTTATACACCGCAATCCTCCCCCTTACAAATTTAATATTTCTGGGGGTTTTCGCGTGCATGACGAGCATTTTAACAAATCTGTTCTAGTTGTCTTTTTAATAAGACTTAGGAATACATTGGTATTTAATTTTTTACTTTTGTTTACATTGACTTTTATTGTTCGATCACGTTGATAATTTTTCACAGATAAACTAATTTCACCAGCATGCGGTGTCTTACAGTGTGATTCTTTAACATTTAACTTTACTTTTATAACTTGATCTTTACGCGATTTTAACTGATCTAAATGTCTTTCCTACAAAAAATTATCTTTCGTTTAAACTTAATATAAAACTGGCCCTTCACACTTAACGACTTCGGTTTAGGCCCAGCTATTATTTCTATAATCTTTGGCCATTACTTTGTTACCTGGTATAAACTCCATTGCCCTCTAACCATGGAAAAAATTCTTTTGGGCCTTTTGCTGTTTTTTTACTATTTCTACCACTGTCACTTTTAACATATTTAGGTGAGTTCTGATCCTTCTCCCCGTCTTAGCTTTAGAGATACTCCGGTCGTCACATATGGTGTTAAGCGAATATTAAATAAAAATTTGAAAAGTGCATTACTCCTGGAGATCCCTTCTTCTCTATAAGCCTTGAACTTCTTCTTAAATGTCTTGACTGCGTTTTCTGCTGCTCCATTACTGGCAAAATGATATGGAGGTGACTTAAGATGAACAATGCCATTATCCTTAAAGAACTAGTCAAATTACACGAGCAGATGGGTACATTATCTGTGATTAGTTTAACGGGAAGCCCCCAGTCAGCAAAGTATTCCCTAAAAGTGTCGATGATAGATTTTGGGGAGATATACATCATTCTTTTTACGTAGATCCATTTAGAATGTGCGTCTATTATAATGAGAAACATGTTGCTTTCCATTGAGCCCAGAAAGTTTGCGTGGAGACGGACGTTTAAGGCGTCAGGTAAAACCCGTATATGCAGGAATGCCAGTGGTGGGTTATCACCCAACCCAAACACGGATCGCAATACTTAGTAATTTTCTCGATTTCTCTATCCATCCCTGGCCATCATACGAAGGACTTAGCTAAGGCCTTTATTTTGACCACTCCCATGTAACCACTATGTAGCTCGCTTAAAATTGCTGGTCGTAGTAGTTCTGGTACTGTAACTCGATGTACCCACATTAAATAATTATTTTCAATGAATAGTTTCTGTTCCTTATTTTTGTGTGGTTTAAATTCAATACTAACGTTCGCAGGCCAACCACACTCAACGTACGTCCTCACTTCGTATAGAATCGCGCTGGAATTAATGTTTCTTGAACCTCATTCACTGAAATTAAATTAAGATTATCGCATACATAATTTGAATATGATCTTTTGTTCAGCCTCGCTTCATCATAGTAATTAACATTCAATTTAAAAAAGCAATCTGCTGATACATTTTTAATCCCTTTAACATGTTGGATGGCGTAGTCAAAACCCGAGAGGAAAACCGCCCATCATTAAAGTCTACATTAGAGATAACTCTTTGGTTTCACTAAAAATAAAAATTAAAGGCTTGTTATCAGTTTCTAAGATAAAGTTTACCCCAATGAGATACGAATGAAGTTCTTTTACAACATACACTATTGCAAACACTTCGCGATCGATTTGGGCATAGTTTCTCTTGGCCTTTGTGAAAGTTCTTGACGTATACGCTACCTGCTTCACTGATTTGTCCAGCATGACATGGGATAATACCGCGCTAATGTCCGTAGGAGATGCATCGCATGTCACTTTAATACGAAGCGTGAATCTTCGGGTTGAATTATGTTGAAACAACTAACGACGTTAGACTGTTTTTAGCCATTTCAAAAACATTTTCATAACTATTAGACCAGTACCAAACTTTCATGATCAACAATCATCCTAAAATTTTTAATAAATTTAGAATGATAATTATTCATTCCCGAAAATATTTGTAATTCTTTTACATCTTTTGGTCTCGGCATTTGTGAAATTGCTTCAATTTTTTCCGCTGAAACATGAATTTCTTCTTTATTGATACTACAACCTAAAAATTAAACTTCTTCTTCATTAAATTGACATCTATCTAATTTTAAAGTTGAGCCGACTTGCTTTAGTTTTGACTGTACCAATTTCAATCTATAATCGTGTTCCTTTTGGTTTTTACCCTGAACTCTGATCAGAGATTGGTAGGGAGATTGCTGACTGGAATGCTACGGAGTGTGCCCACTTTTTTCCACTGGTTCGAGCGCCCCATCGCGGCTAAGCGGCCAATCAGGTGCACATTTTCTTTTTTATGTAAGAAGCATGGTAGGGGTAATGCGCCTACGAGAAGAGGATTAGATTCGCGTAGAAATGTCCATATAGGCGCATATCTTGGAGACGCGTGGAAGGGGTATACCGAATGTGCGCCTACGAGGAGAGGAGTGGAAATGAAATGTCGGCTATATAGCTGTGTAGCTGAGTGCACAGTCAAAGCAACCGACGACACGAGCTTTTTTTTTGACTCTGCAACCGAGTATATGCTGTGTATATTTAACTGACTTTCTCTCACTCTTGCTTCAATGTTATCTACAAATCTTATTTAATTAAATTTTGGAACACATTAACTATATGCACAGAATTTTGATTTCAATACATTAATTTTTTAATTGTTCCGTTCTTTTAACATTCGCAAATCCATAATGTTTTTAAAAAATATACAGTTACACCTATTTTTTAAGGTTTTCAGTACAGCTTTAACCTCTAATGTATTTATTTTACACATCCTAACTGCTGTGAACTGTAGAACAAGCTCCGAAGGATATTCATGAACATATGTGACTTTAAAAGAAGATTCATGTGTTTTTCGGATAGCTGAGATAGATGAGGCTTATGCCGCTTCGTGGATTGTTATGCTCTTAAGGGTGAAAAATCCATATCATCGTAGATTTTTTTTTTTTTTTAATTCAATTTATTTTATTGATAAGACTACGGTGATACACCAAGCTCTAGGGAGTCTTCGCGTGTCCGTCGTGCACAGTAAGCGCTTGTTTCTTTCTGCCCTCCAGCGCCGTACTCTTGCTTGCCTACGTCATGGATTACTTATACACTTATACTCGTGCGATGCCCTAAAATAATGACCTTACTTGCTTATACACCGCAATCCTCCCCCTTACAAATTTAATATTTCTGGGGGTTTTCGCGTGCATGACGAGCATTTTAACAAATCTGTTCTAGTTGTCTTTTTAATAAGACTTAGGAATACATTGGTATTTAATTTTTTACTTTTGTTTACATTGACTTTTATTGTTCGATCACGTTGATAATTTTTCACAGATAAACTAATTTCACCAGCATGCGGTGTCTTACAGTGTGATTCTTTAACATTTAACNGTAATTAAAATTGTTAGGAACGATTCTAAGACAAAATATTTTTTTAAATACCGTAGTATTTTGTTTAAAAAAAAATATAGACTACCTTATAAGGTGAGGATTGAAATAAAACTATTTGTAGGTTGTAGATTATTGAGTAAGTTAAATAGTTTATATTAAATGCAGGAAAAGCATCGTAATACTTTTAACAATAATACCATCGGGTGAGTGCAAGAAGGAGTCTTTTCAGAGTAAAAGTCAAGAAAGAGCCTTTTTAGATTTCCGGGCAGAAGAAAGTCTTCTTAAACAAAAAAAAAAGCCTTTTTATATAGAGGTACACTGAGGTGTACTAAGCTGGCGTCGATTGGTACAATTAAGCCCAACGAATCGTTTCTCAAGATTATTTACCAACATTTTAAAGTTTTTATTTGCTCCTCAAACAGCTCTCGGTTGGTCATGTACCTTGGTAGAAATCAACACGTTTATTGTATACTGGAGAGCAAAACAAGAAGTTCAACAAAAAGAGATAAACGCCCTTCTAACCAATTTTTTTTACTTCTATTTTAAGGTGGTAATGTATATATTTTTATAGATCAATTACTAAAGCATTAGTTTATAACATTATCGTCAATCACTAGACATCACAGGGTGCTCATTGGACAATGATTGAATTAATCAAGCATAAATTAATAACACAAGCGCAAATTACCAGGTGCCGTGGACAGCTTACTGACCAATAATTGTGGGGGCCATTAAGTACTCCATGTTAATTGGTGATAAGCGCTTCTATTATCAACTAATGCTTTATTAATTATTAAGATGCTCAGTAAGCGCCCCATCATACCTAATGATTTACGATAATGTATGGTGTAATGCTTGATTTATTGATATGTTTATATACATAAATGTAGCACCAACTTCAAATCGGAGAAATAAAAATTAAAAAGGCTCTTACTTATATTCAGTTTAAAGAGGCTCTTTATGCCTATTACTATGAAAAGACTCTTTATTATGCTAACCTGACGGATTATTCAGAGTCAAGAATTGTAAGAACTAAAAAAAATTTTTAACTACAAATTCATGTCTTAATAAAAGCCGAGCTTAGGTCTGTTTCTGCTAGCAAAAGCTTTGATTAAGAGTTAAGGGGGATGGCTATTTCATTTTTTAAGAAATTTCTGAAAAAATTTGTATAGGTATGTTTTAGTATCATGAATAACATTAAAATTTCAAAGGGCCTAGCCTCATCGTTAATGAGAAATAAAATCGTGAAGTTGGCCACTCATACACACGCTCTTATGAAGGATTTGTCGGAAAATGCACGTTTTTACTAGTAACTCTTAAAATTTTCTTAAGGATCTTTAAAAAACAAATATCTTCAGGTTCATTACGGTTGAAATAAAAATAAAAAATTGGAGAAGCCTAGCTTCACCGTTTTTAAAATATAACAGTTTTAAGTCCAATTACAACGTTACTAGAATACCTATGTAGTGGTACAGTCTGAGATGAAAGTTATGTTAATTTGTTGCTTTAACGTTTGTGTTTGCTTTTCTGAAAATTTTTCTGTTCTAAACATCTAATTTTTGAATTATTTACCTGTTTTGTTAAGAATAATCATAACAAAGACATCAATTTTGAAGTTGACAACAACCCCCTTAAAATAGTATCAATGTATAAATCTATCTAATTTTAAAGTTGAGCCGACTTGCTTTAGTTTTGACTGTACCAATTTCAATCTATAATCGTGTTCCTTTTGGTTTTTACCCTGAACTCTGATCAGAGATTAGTAGGGAGATTGCTGACTGGAATGCTACGGAGTGTGCCCACTTTTTTCCACTGGTTTGAGCACCCCATCGCGGCTAAGCGGCCAATCAGGTGCACATTTTTTTTTTATGTGAGAAGCATGGTAGGGGTAATGCGCCTACGAGGAGAGGATTAGATTCGCGTAGAAATGTCCATATAGGCGCATATCTTGGAGACGCGTGAAAGGGAAATACCGAATGTGCGCCTACGAGGAGAGGAATGGAAATGAAATGTCGGATATATAGCTGAATAGCTGAGCGCACTGTCAAAGCAAGCGACGACACGAGATTTTTTTGACTCTGCAAACCGAGTATATGCTGTGTATATTTAACTGACTTTCTCTCACTCTTACTTCAATGTTATCTGTAAATCTTATTTAATTAAATTTTCGAACTAAATGCTCATTAACTATATGCACAGACTTTTGATTTCAATACATTGTTTTTTAATTGTCCCGTACTTTTAACATTCGCAAATCCATTAACGTTTCTAAAAAATTTGCTGTTTTAACTATTTTTTAAGGTTTTCAATGCAGCTTTAACGACTATTTTATTAATTTTACACATCCTAACTGCTGTAAACTGTAGGACAAGCTCCGAAGGATATTCATGAACATGTGTGACTTTGAAAGAAGATTCNACTCACCACTGTGTAGCCTTTCCCCGGAGAAGACTCCATTATTCCAGGACGTCCACTCCTCGCCGGTTAAGCCGGCGCTCTCTGCCGAAGCATCGGATCCAGGCTAATTAGCATCCCCGGAGAAGCCCCGTTGTTTCAGGGGCCACTCCTCGCCGGTAAGGCCAGCGATCCCTGCCCGACGCCTGGCATCGGGTCCGCTAATCCCTACCTATAGCCCTAACACTGTTTCGCATTTACCCAGGCCCGAAGACCTGTGGGGCAAGGAAAAAACCCTG
The DNA here is from genome assembly GCF_000648655.2 of Copidosoma floridanum. The sequence goes on from NW_019379676.1 coordinate 230,940, forward strand.
GAATTACTCTGAAGGAAAATTCCACGGAAAAACCCGCCCCGAAACAGCCGGGGTTTCATAGGAACTTTTCCCGATGAAAACAGTTTTTGAAAAAAATCTGCATTCACCCGGAATCGAACCCACGACTCCTAGAACTTCGTTGTATCAGTAACAAGCACACTTACCACTGAGCCAACGCCGCTCCTTGGTTACTGTATATAATTTACGTCCTGTCAAGATTTTCGAAACTATTTCTGTCACATAAACATAACAATTTACCGTAGGTAAAAAGGTTAATTGTTTATACATAATGCAAGTGGTTGAAACTCGTATGTGTTAAATAAAAAAAGCTTTATTCAGTCTCTGTAAGGCTGCTTCATCTACAATACGCACTATTTATAAAATCTAAAGAATCTGCTTTACTGTTTGTACATAAATGTAGTGCGAATTTTATCAATGTAATAACCACAAAGTATTAATGAGGAATTTAAATATAAGCCAAAAAATATAATATATGTATGTGGATAAATATTCACGTATAATTGGATATAAGTTATAATTTACTAAAATAATCGTATTTGATATAATCGTAGTAAAAGTATGAGTTTTCTCCTGCCTCCGGCTTTTTTTTGTCATCAATGGGATTTTCATAGTTTCTTAGAAGTTTCAAAATACAAAAATTATGTTCAAATCCTTAAAAGTTATTTTAGTATTATAAAATTATGGAATGGCCTTGCTAACAAGCAGTGTCAAATTAACAATGTTTATTTTGATGCATCCGAAAAAAAATGTTGACAACACATATATATTTTTACATAATAAATGAAATGGAAACAAAATAATAAATTGAATTAAAAAAAAAAATATATATCATGATGAGGATTTTTCACCCTTAAGAGCAAAACAATCCAGGAAGCAACATAAGCCTCATCTATCTCAGCTATCCGAAAAACACATGAATCTTCTTTCAAAGTCACACATGTTCATGAATATCCTTCGGAGCTTGTCCTACAGTTTACAGCAGTTAGGATGTGTAAAATTAATAAAATAGTCGTTAAAGCTGCATTGAAAACCTTAAAAAATAGTTAAAACAGCAAATTTTTTAGAAACGTTAATGGATTTGCGAATGTTAAAAGTACGGGACAATTAAAAAACAATGTATTGAAATCAAAAGTCTGTGCATATAGTTAATGAGCATTTAGTTCGAAAATTTAATTAAATAAGATTTACAGATAACATTGAAGTAAGAGTGAGAGAAAGTCAGTTAAATATACACAGCATATACTCGGTTTGCAGAGTCAAAAAAATCTCGTGTCGTCGCTTGCTTTGACAGTGCGCTCAGCTATTCAGCTATATATCCGACATTTCATTTCCATTCCTCTCCTCGTAGGCGCACATTCGGTATTTCCCTTTCACGCGTCTCCAAGATATGCGCCTATATGGACATTTCTACGCGAATCTAATCCTCTCCTCGTAGGCGCATTACCCCTACCATGCTTCTCACATAAAAAAAAAATGTGCACCTGATTGGCCGCTTAGCCGCGATGGGGTGCTCAAACCAGTGGAAAAAAGTGGGCACACTCCGTAGCATTCCAGTCAGCAATCTCCCTACTAATCTCTGATCAGAGTTCAGGGTAAAAACCAAAAGGAACACGATTATAGATTGAAATTGGTACAGTCAAAACTAAAGCAAGTCGGCTCAACTTTAAAATTAGATAGATGTCAATTTAATGAAGAAGAAGTTTAATTTTTAGGTTGTAGTAAAATATGTAAAAGAATTACAAATATTTCCGGGAATGAATAATTATCATTCTAAATTTATTAAAAATTTTAGGAAGATTGTTGATCATGAAAGTTTGGTACTGGTCTAATAGTTATGAAAATGTTTTTGAAATGGCTAAAAACAGTCTAACGTCGTTAGTTGCTTCAACATAATTAAACCCGAAGATTCACGCTTCGTATTTAAGTATATTAAATAATGTGTCCAAAAAAATTTATATGTATTTATGTATATACTAGTGGGGCTCACGCCCCCTGCGCGCTCAGCGCGCCAACCTCCCACTAACAGATTGAGTAGACAAATGAACGACATTACTCGTATATTTATCAATGCAGGCTGAAAATTAGTTCACAACAGCAGACTACGTGACTCACAAAGGAGTTGAAAAGACATATGATTAACTTAACATAATTAAATTAACACAAATATTAATTTTCCAATGGTATTTTAAAATAATATTAGAGAGAGTCTTCCATTTTACGAATTAAAATTAAAAATAAATGCTATAGTAGTGTTAATAAGAACTTTAAGTATATCAGACGGTCTCTGTAGAGGCACAAGATTAAAAATAACAAAATTATTCAAGTATAATATAGACTTAAAAAAGGTGTTTTTA
>NW_019379676.1:236472-254831 GCF_000648655.2 Copidosoma floridanum
AATATGGAAAACTGAAATGTAAGAGCTTTTACAAACATACTATGATGTTACAAAATTAGATGTTTATCAAATGATCAGATTTTTACGGAATTATATTTTATGCTTACTACATTTTTGCTACACGATTTCAAATGAAAATTAATATTTAAATTATTATTACAAAAACAATCGAAGTACCGAATCTTTTATACTAATAAAAAAAGTCAAACGTTTTTCACGATCAGCATTTTATGGTTATTAGTTTTAATGTTTTTCTTAGCTTCTGCTCTGCGTTTTTGATTATTATCTCTAGTAGTTTTAAATACTTTTAATCTCAACAAAATTTTTAAAGCTTCAACCCGATGTTCATAACATGCATTACTTTTATCAAACCACTCAGGAAAATATTCACTTGTAACTTTTTCCACTACCTCAGCTAAAGAAACAACTAGTTTCCTTTGATGCCAAAGACTCGTATGATGTTGTTGAAAAGCTTGTAACTGACAAGATATTATTTTTGAAAAAAGTTCCGTAGGCCTTGCTAAGTACGTTATTACTGATACTGTTTGATCAGTATGTTTGTATTCTCTACAATTTGTATAAAATTCGTCATCCGTGACTTGTTCATCTTCATTTTTCTTAAACACTTTCTCACAATCGCTACATTTACTCTTTCGTAAAGAACTTTTAGCTGTGTAACCACTTAAGTAGGTAATAGCATTTCTCTCATATAAGCCTTTGCTTTCAAAGTCTACTATTTCCGCTGAATCTATAGGTGAAAATGTTTCCATCATTTCAGCTGCCTGTAAAAGCTCTTCCATTTCTTGCATTTCCGCTGATTGAAATGCATCAGGTAAATTGTTTGCAGTGTCAGCCAATGAATCCGCATTTTCATTATGTGAGGCATTCTTATTTGAATTGACTAAGGAATGGGCTTCTTCTATTTTAACGTTACCTCGTTGACGCGTATCAATAAAATCAGTAGAAATAATGTGTCTGAAAGTGAGACGGTACATTCGACAAGTTGGATTTGGATTGAAGCCACCCCTTCCTCGACATTTCGAATTAGTATGCTCGACACTGTCTTGGTTGCAAAGACCAGTGGCTAATTCAAAATCCGGATCATTTAAACCGTTTTTTATGTCAGCAAATAGTTGTAATAAACAATTGGTAGTCAAAGACAAACCAATAAAACACGGTGGTCTGCTCACTCGCTCCGATTTTCCGCATTTACTCCCACGTACCGCATGAACTGTCCATTTTCTGGACCATTCCACAAAATTTTCCATGCATTCTTGAATTTCTGGATTGCATCGTGATAGTGGTCGCTTTTGTTTTTCAACATTATGTAGTCTGTATGAATTACAAGCATCAATTATTGTGTCCATTTTTCGAACAAACTCAGCTGATTGCTCCCACGTATCAGATATCAAACCACTTTCATCTCCTTTTTTAGCAGCTTGGCCAGCCATTTCAATAGCCGCAGCCATTCGCCGACTCAAAAGTTGGAAAGCTAAACTTACTTTCATACATTCAAAGTTATTCGGATTAAAGTGAGTATCGCTTAAAAATTTTGATAAATAACTCTCATTAGAAAATTTTTTTTTTTTAGAATTGGTTAAAAGAAAAAGAAATAAAATTTATAAAATTTAAAATTTGTGGCGTAGTGACGTGATGTGGCGTCATGTGGTGTAGAAGAAACCGCAAGTACGTCACGAGGGACATGACGAAGGGGTAAGAATAAAGCAAAATCCAGTTCCGTCACCTTTTCTTTTTCTCAAGGTCAGAATCTGAAATCATTGATTTACCCTCGCACATACCGTGCCTATATAAGTATAACTTAAAAAACTTGAATATAACCTTTTAATTACATTTTATTGCTTACATTTTTTTATACTTTGAGTGCTAGAGCTACTACTGAGTCGAGCTCTTATTGCACTTTTGTAAAAATACATTGGTATACATTGTTTTGAAGAGAAAAAAATCAAAAATATTCTTTTAAAAATGTAGTTTCTTCAATATCATCATTTAAAAAACGCATTTGGAAGAAATATCTGTACAAACGTAAACAAAGTCACGAGCACGTCCTATGCTTATTGTATGGAAGAGAACCGAGCATCTTCTACTGTCAGCTGGTCTTTTCACACGGAGCGAGACGTCTTTACAAAATTGCTTCTAAAATTTTTTAAACTTATAACTGTTATCTGAAACTTGGCACATCACTTCTCAAGATCTCAATCTATAATGCTGTGCAAAAAAAAGTTTTTTTTTCGATAAATTATAACACACTTCTGTGGACGAAAACTAAGTCTCCATCTACTTTTTTAAAGTCAATTTTTATCGTGCAAACAACATGTTTTCAAGTATTTTACACGAACTATCGGAAACAAGTTGCTTTAAAGTATGTACCGTTATTTTTTAATAACATTTAATGGTTTACCCTTTGAGCACTGACGAGTTGAACTCAGTGAAATTAACCGTGATGCAGTGAGTGGACAGTTTCATGCACGGTTAATACAACTTACTTCGACACGTTGTCTTACGGGAGCCCCTACGTACCCGTTCACCACCCGCCGGAAAAACGACTGAACCTCCTTAAGAAATGCATTTTTAAAACGTTGAACTCGTCAAATCTACTTATGTCAAAGTAGCAAAATTTAGTTTTTACGTTTCTGAATGTAGTAAATATACATTTGGCAGTAGTGACATGTACAAATTATCACATTAATTGATGTAAAAGTAAAAAAATCATAAGTGATTATTTTGTAAGGAGTAATTCATGAATTAGATGCACAGTATCTTCTCCAAATTTTTACAATATTGACTGTAGTCTACAAAATGTTAACATTCACACCTTTATCGCATTCATAACGTATCACAATACATAAAAAACTTTTAATTGCAATATAGAAAAGAAAAATGGAAGAGCTTTTACAAACATACTTTGATGTTACAGAATTAGACATTTGTAAAATGATCAGACTTGTACCGAATTATATTTTATGCTTGCTATATTTTCGTTACACGATTTACAACGAAAATTAAAATTTTAATTAACATTATGAAAACAAGTTCCAAATTTTTTATAATGATAAAACATTCACACATTTTTCACGATATTTATTTTACGGTTATGAGTTTTAATTTTTTTTTAGCTTCTGCTCTGCGTTTTTTACTGTTACCTGTAGTAGTTCTAAATACTTTTAATATCAATACAATTTTTAAAGGTTTAACCCGATGTTCATAACATGCATTATTTTTATCAAACCACTCAGAAAAATATTTACTTGTAATTTTTTCTACTACGTCAGCTAAAGAAACAACTAATCTTCTTTAATGCCAAAGACTCGTATAATGTTGTTGAAATGCTTATAACTCACAAGAAATTATTTTTGAAAAAAGTTCCGTAGGCCTTGCTAAATACATTATTTCTGATACTGTTCCATCGGTATGTTCGTATTCTCTACATTTTATAGAAATTTCGTCATCCGTGACTTGTTGATCTTGATGTTTTTTAAAAACTTTCTCACAATTGCGAAATTTGCTCTCTTGTAAAGCACTTTGAGCCGTGTAACCACTTAAGTAGGTGATAGTATTTCTCTCATACAAGCCTTTGTTTTCAAAGTCTACTATTTCCGCTGAATCTATGAGTGTAAATGTTTCCATTATTTCAGCTGCCTGCAAAAGCTCTTCTATTTCTTGCATTTCCGCTCATTCAAATATATCAGGTAAATTTTTTGCAGTATCAGTCAATGAATCCGCATCTTCATTATGTAAATCATTCTTATTCGAATTGACTAAGGAAATGAGCTTCTTCTATTTTAACGCTATCTCGGTGATGCGTATGAATAAAATCAGTAGAGATAATGTGTTTGAAAGTAAGACGGTACATTCGACAAGTTGGATTTGGATTGAAGCCACCCTTTCCTTGACATCTCGAATAAGTATGCTCGACACTATCAAACTTTGCAAAGGTTGCAAAGACTAGAGGCTAGTTCAAAGTCCGGATCATTTAATTCGTTTTTAATGTCAGCAAATAGTTCTAATAAATAATCGGTAGTCAAAGGCAAACCAATAAAACACGGTGGTCACTCACTCACTCCGATTTTCTGCATTTACTCGCACGTAACATATGTACTGTCCATTTTCTGGATCATTCCATGAAATTTTTCAGGCACTCTTGAATTTCTGGGCTATAGAGTGATAGTGGTCGCTTTGGTTTTCAACATTACGTAGTCTGTATGAATTACAAGCATCAATTACAGTGTCCATTTTTCGAACAAACTCAGCTGACCGCTCCCACGTATCAAATATCAACCCATTTTTATATTTTTTTAGCAGCTCTACCAGCCATTTTAATAGCCGCAGCCATTCGTCTACTCAAAAGTTAAAAAGCTAAACCTATTTTCATACATTCAAAGTTATTCGGATTAAAGTGAGTATCGCTTAAAAATTTTGATAAATTTAACATATAATTAGTATTATCTACTTAATAAGTTAGTATAAGTCACCATAAGACATTATAACTTTGTTGTTTGCAAAAGTATGTCTATGCGTTCTAAACTGATAAAGCAACGTTTGACGAGATAAGGCCAATCAAAAGCGGCAAAAATTTTTTTATCTTCATACTCAAAAAATAGACTGTCAATGCTGATTTAAAACTTTATTAAACAATGTCTGATTATTACGTCCTCGGTCACAAACAATAATTGTAACAATAGCCCCAATTTCAAATAAAGTGGTTAATGTTTTACATATAAGTTGATGCAATTATTCTGCACTATCTCCGTTTTCGTTAAATCGAAAACAAAGAAGTTGATGCCAGGGATTTTTGGCATTCATGCTATCTACATAGAAAAAAAAGCATGTTTTGCAATATTCGAATTTCTAAAATTAACACCTATATCTTTTAGACCTTTAATTTCATCATTTTTCGTAGAGTATTCTTCCATACTCTTGATGCTCATCTCTTTTATCAAGAAGTTAAACATCGTTTCTCCAATACAAGCAGCCCCTGTTCTTGCGTCAAAAATCCGCGCCTCCATTACGTACCACCCAAACCCCACCATCGCCGCACTCGCGAAACTCTAACCCAGGCGCTTCGACCTTATACGACGTCCATGCGCCCTCGCACAAAACCCTGAGGACCCCCAAAATACTTTAGGTCTTCAATCCCCCATGCTTCCATCAGATGAATCTGCATAATCTCGCCGAATAACCGCGACTTCAATCCGTACGCTCCCTTCAGGAGCACCCATCTGTCTGCCGTATCTTTTACGGCCTAAACCCTATACAACACATACACAAATCACAAGTACGCTTCCAAATACACAATATCCAGCGGACTCACACATCTACACACACATAAAATAACACTAAACTACACCTTCTCTAACTCTATTCCGGCGCAAACCAAGATTCGAACTCCGCCCAGATGCGTAAGTGCCCCTCCTCTCATCCCTTTGAGAGCGAGCTGGCCTCCGAAATTCTCTGTTATTTTTCTTCTTCACTCTTCTTTTATGCCCTTTTTGTCTTCTAGGGGAGTGGTCCTAACGGACCTGTCTCTTGTGGGGATGTTAGTTTTTAATCGGTAGGCACACTGGGTGAATCCGACAATACCACTGGATTAGCTGGGGTGTCTACAAAGATTTCCCCCTCCCCTCTCCATCAAACAAACAGAAAAAAAAGACGCCCATCTCATAAAATTTCAGTGCGCGTGTACGCTTATTTATAGAAAGTTTACTTAAATTTTGTCTGATTTTTTTAAGAACGTTATCATTTTATCCAAGCTTAACATCTCTTTTGGCTATCCAACGTCGAACAGCAGATTCCCTAGATAATCTAATCCCTAATTTTATCAATTCATTGTACCCCGCAACCTCATGATCTTACTAATATATAAAGCAAAGTCGCTAAAACCGCTGTAATTGCTAACTGCTAAAACTATTGAACCAATTTCGCTGAAATTTTGCATAGTGATTCTTGATGATTCCGAGATGGTTTTTGCTCAGCTTTTTTCTTGAAAAAGTTAATAACAATAGCAACAAATAAGCTCAAAGTCTTGCTAAAATAAGCTAGCTTTGCGCTTTAGTCCAGTAGGGTCCGTGAGGTGGTATCGAGGTAAAACTGAAGCCACCCGCAATCAAAGATAGTGAAGAGCGGTTATAAGTTTCCCTATCAAGTTGTCGATTATCGTAGTCGCTCATCGGCAGTACACCAAGAATAGAGATGTTAGTCGTGCAGTTGGGCATTTCGGCTACCGATGTCACTTTTCTTTCATGGGCAAGTGAAATAAATCGGTTTTTACCCCAGATCGCCAAGAAAACCGAGTGCCATGGCAAAATAGACGTTCCAAACGTCAACTTCTCCGCGGGAATACCACACTGACAGATTAGTGGAACGCCCTCTGTCCTCGCACGGTCGGATAGAGTCCTTATGTAACGTACGCCTACCGATCCAGGCAGTGGAACAGCTGGCGAGCCACTTTAAACGCTAGGCGGACCACCGTAGTACAGCAGCAGTACTATCTATACAGTACAGCAGTTGTCCCGGTATCTATTGCATGGTCTGTTCTGGTTCGTGGTACAGTATATATGTCCACGACACAAGCTATTTTTACTATCTATTAGATAAGTTACTTGTATCTTATGGATAATAATGTATGTATATGATACATAGCACATCAGTATTGGACATATCTATATATACTATTCACTGTATAGGTGCTACCTGTGCGTTACTCTGTCACAAAAATAACAACTACAGCCGCGTGTATATTATAAGTATTTATGTATACATACGTATTTATGAAGATCCTGAATAGTTTATCTTTTTTGTAATAAATTTTTTAGTCTCAGAAATCGAAAACAGAAGCAAAAAAAGCTAAAAGGGTGTCGACTTAAAAAAAATGATTTTTAAAGTAACGAAAATTCGAAATGTTTTATATTACTTCTAAAAACTTTTATACATATTAACGCTANACATGCTCACCGTGCCTCCTTCTTTTTAAATGCACATTTTAAACTTATATCTTTTCGTGGTAACACTAAGTGGTGGTTGCAAATGTTTAATCATTAATTCCGTCAATTGTTTATACATTTCCTCTGCTGGCAGACTGGACATCGACAAATTTCTTAACAGCGCATAACCTTTCTTTTTAATGAGGGTTAACAACAAAGGCACCTTTTTCATTGCACTTACATCGTTTACTATAAAATACTGATCCAGTCTCTCTTGCCACAAAGTCCACTCTTCGTTTTTACTGAACGCTTCAATTGACCCAATCACAATTCTAGAACCCATTATTTCATCCAGCAAGGCCTGTGTGTCATCTAGCTTTTTTTTACACTCTTCAATGGTCAAATCTTCTTCAAAGCCTCTTTTCTTAGCACCGTAGTGTCGTTAATTAGCTCTTTCACCTCTTCCATATGTACTTCACACACTTTGCACTAACTAGACTGCAACCCCTTTTCTCTTGGTGTAATCGCGGTGTAAAGATGACGATCAATAGTTGTTAAGGTTAACTACCTGTTAGAGGGTGGGTTTGTTACCAAGTCCAAAGTTCATTGAGTCGCCGGTTAAATCAATGATATGAAAAAAAAAAATTGTTTTTTTTTTTTATTTGTTGAATAATCTCAGAAACTCTGCAATTTCTACAGCAATTGTTAATGATTATTCCTCAAAAAATTTTTGGAAAAGTTTTTGATACGATAATATGATTATTCGCTAACGTGTTTTGTCCTGGAGTTATTGGTATAGACTCGTTAGAAAGACATATCTAACCTGGATGCCCTTATTTGCAGTTAAGACACTTGGGAGTGAGAATGTTAAACAGACCTGATCTGGTCAGTTTAGGTCCATGCAGACCTATAGAACGGTCCATATAAAGTTTGCTTGACCGTTCTAACATGGTATCCATAATTTGGTTTATTTATTTACAAAAACAGCATTTTTTAGAACAAATAAATTGCTTTAAGTGTATCGATTTTCACGTCATCACGTTGTGTACACAGGTACGTCGATATTTCCAGCTAATTTTATGTTTAATAACTTTTATACTTTCTTTACACAAAAGTTGACATATATATTTAAATTCTGAAATGAGCATAATGCGTCAGTAAGTCTCTAGAATCGATTTTTTAATTAAGCATTCAAAGCTTTTTTCAATATCATGAACACTCTTCTGTGGTTTAACAAAATGAATAAATCGTTTGTTACCGTCCAGAGTTTAATCTTATTAATTATTATTTATTACAATAAGTACTAACTATTAACTACGATTTTTTTCCTAAATTTAATTGTGAAACATTGCACCCAGTTCGAATTTTAAACTTCGCACCTGATGGTAACAGTTTAAGGTGTGCAGGAAAGTAGCGCGGCACGGTTGGAAGATATATATGGTGGGGTGAGGGGAAGTGTGTAGGGAACTGATGGTGAGGGCGACGAGGTAAGGGAGGAAACTAAGGAGGAAGTGACTTTCGGTAAGCCACTCCCGTTTCATCAAATCTGTCGTTTTTAAAATTCCAGCCGCCCCAGTACGCGACATAAAGAACTTCGTTTTAAAAAATTATCTCTCCAAACTGTAAAATAAAAATTTTAATTCAAACAAACTATTATAAAAAAAAAGTTTTAATTTTTAATTTTTATGATATTTAGTTTATATAAAACTAGATTGTAAATTATTATTATGTATAAGTTACCAGTGTCATTTACAATAACGTAATAAGTGGCAAATAATAATACAGATATGTTACTCCTCGAATAAATTGATGAACTTTAAAACATACCGTATTATTTTTAATATATTTTAAAGCGACACGATTCATAAACGCGCATACATACAAACGCATTCAATAATATACATATATACATCTATATACGTATGCACATATGCGCGTCGAGTATGCATTATAATATATTATATACGACGCTCGGCACGCGAGCTACTGTGGGTACATCTTTAATGTACTCGTCAATAGCACGTTAATAGCACCATACTTGTGGCACATTGCTTGTGCTGCAAGAGTGGAGCGCCTGGCGTCCCACTCTGGGTCGTCTCTCGTCCCAACGTACGTGGTAGCTCAGCCGCGCCACCTGAAGGACAGAGGGCGTTACACTAATCTCTCAGTGCAGGAGACGTGTCTAGCTAGAGCACAACCTGCCTGGTGCTGTCAGAGAATTTTCTACTTCAAATGCAAGCCAGGGGAAACAGCTTTCAAGAGTACGGGCAGCCACAACGGCCTCCTTCGTAGTGGTTGTCTCAACGACCTACCTACAGAGGTATTTTCGAGGCCCACTTTCCCGATTAACGGTGATCGGTTGGTTATCTGGGAAAACGACCTAAAGACGAGATATTCTTTGGTCAGTAGCGCACCTCCCTCCAGTACGATCTCCGTACACAGAGACTCCAAGAATAAGAGTCAAGCTACCCGCAGCTGGCTCTCCATCATCAAGGATAATAATAAGGAATAACTGAAAATTTTACCACTGGCCCTTTTCAGAACCATTATAAGTATTTATGTTCTCTACTTAACCATCAATCTCATTGGTTCTTTTAAGGCCACCTGAGTTTAAACTACCTCGCCAACAAATTTATTTTTACTGCCATTTCCGGAAACTATTCGTCGACTAAAAGACTACGTAAAGCCGGCCACTATTGAACCAAAGCAGTTATTCACTGGCAGACGTCACGAGCAGAGTTGTTCGTCGCTAGGCTGGAAACCCTGGTGACCGACTACCCTATATTACCCTCTCGACTCTGAGCATTTAACCAGGAATTACCGATTCTCTCCAAAGTCTGCGCTGGGAAGATCTAACAGCTATGAAGGGAAAATAAACTTGAGCCAACGGGCAAGCATCACGAACTAATGACCAACTGAGCTCTATAAAAAAAAAGAAAGTGCTTTAGACACCAACGTCTTCGGTGTACGTAAGATGTTAGGAAAGAGCTCTACAATTAGCTCTAAAGCTTCAAACGTTATAATTTTCATCGCGATCAGTGTGGTGCTACAATAACAAGCTAGAGAAAATCAACTTGAGGTATAGAAGCAATCACGTTTTCTGGAAACTTCAGTCAAGAAAAAGTTTACTAAAAAAGCTCACTGATCCTTTTCAGAGTCACTGGACGTCAAACTAACTTGTCAACAAATATATTGCAACCTAATAAACTTCAAAAAACGCCTTTAGGGCTCACAAAAGTCTTAACTATGCTAAAAGTCGCAAGAAGTCGAATAAGAAGGAAAACTATAAATGCATCTAATGAATACAATTTTAGGCGTCAAGAAAATGATGCTGAACATTTGTAGAGATTAAAGCAGCATCAAAATCGATAAGTTAAGAATTTATTAAGTAAAAGATAAGCTTTTTACTATAACCCTCATAGTAATCTTTCGAATCTACCAGATTTTCAAATAGTCAGAATATGCATTTGTATTTTTGTGGCGATAAAAAATGTTGAGATTAAGCTCCAAAACTTTGTTGCTGTGTTAATAAAGTTGTAAGATGAGAAAAAGAATTTTTCTTTAATTACATATTATTTGTGAGTTTTATATCTGTATAGCTTTAAAAAATAGACCAGCTCATAGATTATACGAGAGAAACTGCAACTTAACGGCATTTTAGGGCCAACGATTTATTTAAGGCATAAGGAATGCACGGTACTTTTCGGCATAATTATATTTTTTTCACTTATTACAGCTTCTTACTTGACCAAATAAATTGTATGGATTCTGAACAAACATGTTTTTAACAAGAAGATTTTTGTTCTGAGAAGTGTCAGAAATAGGTGTAAAATTTTTACTGAAAACGTTTCACATTACATGTTAACACACTACGGTGTTCCATTTAGTGAGTCTTGGGCGAAAGACGGTGGGCTGTTAGTAATACATAATTTGACATACATTTTCTTGTCAAGTGTCAACTTTTGTCTATTCTTTGGTTTGAATTGCATTAATATTAAAGTTTCCGCGATTCGCTGAAATCCGTGTCTTTCATTAAATTTGTAATTGTTTCTGTTGACTTATTTCGTAACATTAAACGTATTATCCTTTTCACTAACATTTTGTTCTACATGCATTTGTAATAGTATACTGTCTAGAGTTTTTTACTGTTCTTCACCATCGATTTCCGTATGTTCCTCACACTCTAAACCAAAAGACTAAATTTGGGCGATAGAAAGACGAAATTAATCGATTTCGACTTTTAAAAGGCTTAATCATAAAATTTCTTCTTTATAAAGACGAAACAATAGAATTCGGTCTTTTTAAAAGACAATATTTTATAGTTTATACTTCACAAAAGAACAAATATGAGTTTAGCCTTTGCAAAAGATTAATTTGAATAATTTATAAGTTTAAAAAGACAAAAATAACAAATTTAATCTTTTTAAAAAATGAAATTTTGTTTTTATACTTTGCAAACGAATTAAAGTCAATTAAGTCTTTTTACAAGAATCAATTTTATGTTTTGAGAGTTTGAATTTGATTTTTCTAAAAGATGAAATTTTATCTTGTTATCAATACAAATAAGGACAACTTAATTTAGTGTTTATGATAGATAATATTGTTCATTTTATGAGTAAATTACATATTTAATAACAATGTACTCGTATGCGACATAAATAAGATATTTTATAGTGTACATATGTGAGGAAAGTATTTAATACTTTTAAAAAGTAAAAAAAAATAAATCTATATAAAAACACTGTTTAGAGAAAGCTGCATTGATATTCATCAATGAGCTTAAAAATGTTTTCTCTCTAAGAATTAAAATTTGATGCAGGCAACTACATGTACAGTCACTATAAAATTAAAATTAGCTAATACAACCAAATAATTGCAATGTGCCGTACTTAGTGTTAAGACTTAAAAAATTAATGAAAATACACAATTGTATTCTTTAGTACAGTAATTAACGGTGAAACTGTAAAATAAAATACACCGTTTTTTAACATAGTCCAAAAAAAAAGTTTATTATACTTCGTTTACAACATTTTTCCTTTTAATTATTGCAAAGAGGCCCTGGAATTTTATAAATTCAATTTTTACATTTCTCCACTCATCCTTCAACTTCATAATTGAATATTTTCTATGTACCTAAGTATGTAATCCATACATCATCACGTTCTTCTTGTGTTTTTCTATCTGTAAATCGAAAAAGCTGAGCACCAGACAGCTTTGATTCTGTACAGCCTCGGTATTGATAGAAATCATAAGTGATTGTCACCGCCATTTCTATTTATAGGCATATGAAAATTATTTATACGTATAGCATATTAGACGATGAAATTGTGCAATCCTTACGAAAACAAGCCTAACTTGCCAGGTTTTGATAAATATGATCTCAACTGATCAGGTTCAGACAATTATCTTTTTTTTCTTTATGCATATTACCTAGTACAAGTAATTAATAATCATGATTATTTCTTTGATAACTGTGATTGTCTCTTTACACACTGTTATAATTTACACAATGTTTTAACCATACAACTACGTAAATTTTCATGTAACCTTGATGATTACTAAACTATTAAGTAGTATTACATGCACTTTTTACCAAATAATCCAGTTCACTTACTTTCCAATTTATTGATTATGAAAAAATAACACAATAAATATCAGATAATAAAATGTTCTTATTGTACTCCTCAAAGTAATTGAAACTGGAGGATTAGACGGTTTGACTTAATTACTAGGGGAAAATGTTAACAATAAACCATGAGTTACCACCAACAAAAGAATCATCCAAAATAATTTTGATCATCTGGATAAAAGAAAATAGTGTACATATGTTGTTTGTTATAAATGCTGTAGAGCAGTAAATACGTGCTTCTAACAAAGTTAATTATATTCGATTAGTTATTATTTAATAACTACATCATTTTATTTTCAGTTTATTGAAATTATTTTTCAATTACTAGTATACAGAATGTACCATTATTCGCGTTTACGTATGCTGTCTATTTNTAAATACGTGCTTCTAACAAAGTTAATTATATTCGATTAGTTATTATTTAATAACTACATCATTTTATTTTCAGTTTATTAAAATTATTTTTCAATTACTAGTATACAGAATGTACCATTATTCGCGTTTACGTATGCTGTCTATTTAAATGGAGCGCCATCAATGGAGGCATCGCCTCCGCATGGAGGCACATGCGCACTCATAGTATCTGAACAAAAAAATTCTCACATTCGACGTTTTCCTCGCTATTTTCTCAAAATTTAACGCGTTGATCCTTTCTTTTTTTTCAACAATAGATTCCTTATGATCTAAACTTCATGTTCCAATTTGATGTGTGGGCCCACAGCTTATTATTGCTGTCTGGTAGTCAATTGAATTTCAAGTTTCGTAAGGTTACGTGTAAAAATGTTAAAATGGGCAAATAGCATAAAAAATACCCAAAAAAATTGCAGATTGTTCGACTAAACCATTATTTTATATATGTTTAATTTATAAAAATCGATACTTAACATATAACCTTACGTAAAAATGGCATTTATAGGATTTGTAGGAATCTCCCAATTTTCTGGGTACAAAAGTGTACTTTTAGATAACCCTATCGAATTTTCAAATAGACCCACAAATTGGTTTTTAAATGAATTTAGAAAGAGAGGATGAAGTACGAGAAAACGTAAAAGCATGTATGTGAGTACATCCACATGAGAAAAACAATTGCTAGCTTTACAGCGCACATTAGCGTTCCTCTCACTTTTCTGAACTTTTCTCCCACAAATTTTGTGAAGAACGTCCTTAAGTCAAAAAATCACTTTAATCACGAATGAAAAAATTGTATAAGAATAAAACACAATAAAAATTAATTATTTTAATTGTACAGTACAAAAAAAAAATTTTTTCAATTTTGGAAAACAAATTAATGATAAGTAAATAAATGTGTATTATTACATAATATGAAAGCTGCTCTGCTAATATATACTTATTTCGAAATTTTTAAAACATGGATCTAAAAAACATATTTCTTTATATATTATCTATTTATTTAATGTCTAACTAAACCAAATTAATTAATACACAGTAAATAATAATTTGCATAAAAAATAAGTAACGAACTGTACGACAAAATTAAGTAATCGATATTCCAATATCGGGAACGCTCATAGCAGAGTAGAGAAGGGCTTTGACCAGTATGCAGAAGGTCCACGGTTCAAATCTCTTTGGAAACGTCATGGAAGGCGAGGTGAAAAGGGAGAATCAAGCAAAATCCACTTCCGTCACACTTTTTCTTAAGGTCAAAATCTGAAATCGTTGATTTACCCTCGCGCATAATGCTCCTATAGAAGTATAACTTCAAAAAGTTATTCGGCAGCGTGTCTTGAACCTGAGTTTTTCAGATTCAACGTGCGGGCCAAAGAGTGAGTCAACTCGACTATGACAGCTACGGTCCGTAGAAGCATTAAATTGTATTTAAGCTGTGAAAGTGGGCGGGGCTTAGGTTAAAGATACTGTAGGGGGAGCTCTTCCTCCACTGCCTGGCAGTGCCTGCCTGACGTGGAGAGAGTAAAATTGTTGTGCACTTGCGCGAGAACTCTTGGTTATTAGCATCACTGGCTTCAAGTGCCCTTTCACATACCTACATTAAGCCACAGCATACTTCGCACAACTATAACAAAAACACTTATTATCGCTCGAACCTTTTTTCACGATCGCTAACTCGCTGTTTTACTGATCTGGTGTGTTGATACACTTCTTATTCCCACTTAATTTACCTCTGACAAGATTCACTGAACTCTCATGGTCGCCTTTGGACAGCATGTTATTCGCGTTTCTTTGTCGATTCCTATGGCACACCAGACATAAATCAGTCTCGTAAATTATCATTTAATCTGTTTCCAAATCATAGTGGGTTGCCAATTTCTTAAGATTTGAGCAAAACATGCTCACCGTGCCTCCTTCTTTTTAAATGCACATTTTAAACTTATATCTTTTCGTGGTAACACTAAGTGGTGGTTGCAAATGTTTAATCATTAATTCCGTCAATTGTTTATACATTTCCTCTGCTGGCAGACTGGACATCGACAAATTTCTTAACAGCGCATAACCTTTCTTTTTAATGAGGGTTAACAACAAAGGCACCTTTTTCATTGCACTTACATCGTTTACTATAAAATACTGATCCAGTCTCTCTTGCCACAAAGTCCACTCTTCGTTTTTACTGAACGCTTCAATTGACCCAATCACAATTCTAGAACCCATTATTTCATCCAGCAAGGCCTGTGTGTCATCTAGCTTTTTTTTACACTCTTCAATGGTCAAATCTTCTTCAAAGCCTCTTTTCTTAGCACCGTAGTGTCGTTAATTAGCTCTTTCACCTCTTCCATATGTACTTCACACACTTTGCACTAACTAGACTGCAACCCCTTTTCTCTTGGTGTAATCGCGGTGTAAAGATGACGATCAATAGTTGTTAAGGTTAACTACCTGTTAGAGGGTGGGTTTGTTACCAAGTCCAAAGTTCATTGAGTCGCCGGTTAAATCAATGATATGAAAAAAAAAAATTGTTTTTTTTTTTTATTTGTTGAATAATCTCAGAAACTCTGCAATTTCTACAGCAATTGTTAATGATTATTCCTCAAAAAATTTTTGGAAAAGTTTTTGATACGATAATATGATTATTCGCTAACGTGTTTTGTCCTGGAGTTATTGGTATAGACTCGTTAGAAAGACATATCTAACCTGGATGCCCTTATTTGCAGTTAAGACACTTGGGAGTGAGAATGTTAAACAGACCTGATCTGGTCAGTTTAGGTCCATGCAGACCTATAGAACGGTCCATATAAAGTTTGCTTGACCGTTCTAACATGGTATCCATAATTTGGTTTATTTATTTACAAAAACAGCATTTTTTAGAACAAATAAATTGCTTTAAGTGTATCGATTTTCACGTCATCACGTTGTGTACACAGGTACGTCGATATTTCCAGCTAATTTTATGTTTAATAACTTTTATACTTTCTTTACACAAAAGTTGACATATATATTTAAATTCTGAAATGAGCATAATGCGTCAGTAAGTCTCTAGAATCGATTTTTTAATTAAGCATTCAAAGCTTTTTTCAATATCATGAACACTCTTCTGTGGTTTAACAAAATGAATAAATCGTTTGTTACCGTCCAGAGTTTAATCTTATTAATTATTATTTATTACAATAAGTACTAACTATTAACTACGATTTTTTTCCTAAATTTAATTGTGAAACATTGCACCCAGTTCGAATTTTAAACTTCGCACCTGATGGTACCACCTGTTGTTCACTACTGCAAGTACTAAAGCTGCTATTAGTGTATAAGAGGCACTAACAACCAATAAAGAACCTGATAATACACAGCAGTGGTCAGAGTAGTACAAATTTCAATAAATATCACAGTACATTAAAACTACATCCTTACTGTATACTTCCTCTATTTACTTAACTCCGTCGTTTCTTCTCATTTGCAATGCGACCCAATATCTCATGACCTCCCCCCTCCCACCCATCAAACCAGAAGTAGAGGAAACTTATTCCAGGGCTGAGATTAGATAACTGCCTGTCTGAAGGCTATAAAGTAGTTGCATTCCTTAAATTTCTTTTCCAAAAACAGAGCAGGGACGTCGCTACTCAGTTTCCCTAAGATTTTTTCAGGGAATTCCAAAAACTACTGACCTCTTCCACTGTAGGTGATCCAGCTTAATGGGTCTAGACCATTGCAGTAATCCCTAGTGCATTCACTTTTCGTCGACCGACACCCCTCGCCACACCATCTCTAGCTACAAGCCTAGAACTACTCGAGGGCCCATCAAGTCACACCTTAAGAGAGTAGTCCAGCTGCTATTTCCACTACAGAACCAAAGATGAGTCAACCAAGGACGGATCACCGATGTGACACCAAGTAAGCAAGAAGATGAAACTTATAAATATGTATATGTAAGAAAAATAATAATAAAATAATTCACCATACTGGCCAGTAAGTCGTCTCGCCCCCTGCAAATCACTACCTAGTCACCTAATTATTTCAAATATTGGCTTTTTAAAATATATTTTTTTAAACTCATTTTCAAATTTACCCGCTCTTCGTGAGTCTCGTCCAATCATAGAACGAAAAAAAAGACATCAGTCACGTCACAATTAATCTTTTAAGGTAGGATTTTAATTAATTGAACTTGAATTTTTCTATTTCAATTAATAAAATTTAGTTGGTTTCACGTCCATTTTTTCATGAGTGAGAATAAATCTTTACTTCTCTAGCTAAAATTAATACCCTGAAACATAGGTATGTTGGAGTGAAATTTGTTAAAACAAGTCACTGTTTTTAGCTCATTTTCTCGGATTTACTCCTATCCTAAAATAATGTTAAAAAAAAAATTTTCGATGTATTTTTCAGTCAGCTTTCCGACAGTGTGGTTAGTTTTCCGAAAAAATTTTATTTTCACTGAAAAAAAAAAACATGCTATATCTCAAAAACGGCAAATTAAATATTTTTTTTGATAGGCTAAATGGAAAGCTGAGGTTTTTTTTACATTGAAAACGTCTTTTTGCACAGTGTGCTCTCACTGAAAAATACTAGTAAAATAATACCAAAGAGTAGACGTTCGGCCGTCTGAACGCCCGGCACGGTGCCGCGCCGAGCTCAAGTTAACTATGAATATTACTAATTTAAAAATATTTTCTAAACAAATAATAAAAGCGATAAACGGTTGTCTTAAAGTACTTCCACTTAGAGCTCGGCTGCAACCAACTCAGCCTTTATAATACTGGGAGAGTGATGCATCTTGCCTTAGACGAAAGATATACTAAACATCAGTATTGCACAAGTGATCAAGCTTGATGGACAGATATCCTGATAGTCCCATGTAAACAAAACAAGCATAGTCGAAATGAGGCACGAGACTCACGGCAAGAGTAGTCCTGAGTCGAGGTGAAAGGGTACCGCTCCTATACCGAAGACGATACAGCACCCTATGAACCCTTGAGTATATTGATGCAACATGGGCGTTCCAAAAGAGATCTCCCGACTGAGTCACCCCCAAGTCCTGAACCAAACTGGCGAACAGGATCACTCTACCGTCAGCCAGCAGGGGAGGCAGGGCATCAGTGTTAATTCGCATCAAGTTCTGGCAAGTGGCCAGAAATATGGCGTGCATCTTTCCAAAATGGAGTTAAAGGCCGAACTCAGCCGTCCAAGCCACAACCCTCGCAATACCCTCATTGTACCTACCCACAGCCCCAGGCCTACATTGTATATATGAAGCGTTTCACGTGAAACGTCCCAGGCCCGCCGCACGAGCGCTAAGAGGCACTGTTTTCAGCTCATTTTATCGACCTTACTCCTATCCAAAAAAAATGTTGCAAATAGCATTTTTGATGTATTTTTTAGTCAGCTTT